>ML398247.1:964-48708 GCA_005239525.1 Nicotiana knightiana
TTTTTTTTTTATCATTAATGCGTATAAAATGTAAGATATATCCAATGATTAAACTATGTGATTTAGTCTCGCATCATATGCGTGACATGATTCTTGACACGTCAAACTAAACGAGTATACGTACGCGTGACTCGTATTGAGGTAATTATTTAGATAATCGAATAATAAGAAACGTTAAAAATACAAATATATATATAGATCCTAAAAGTGAGTAATTAAACAATTTAGGCCAAGTTCAATCATTAAGCGACCGTGCTAGAACCACGGAATTCGGGAGTGCCTAACACCTTCTCCCGGGTTAACAGAATTCCTTACCCGGATTTCTGGTTCGCAGACAATTTAAACAGAGTCAAANTTTAAGCCAAGTTTAATCATTAAGCGACCGTGCTAGAACCACGGAATTCGGGAGTGCCTAACACCTTCTCCCGGGTTAACAGAATTCCTTACCCGGATTTCTGGATCGCAGACAATTTAAATAGAGTCAAATTTCCTCAATTTGGGATTTAAACCGGTGACTTGGGACACCAAATAAACTATTCCAAGTGGCGACTCTAAATAAATAAATAATCCCATTTCGAATAATGTCACTTTAAGTGGAAAAACTCTCATACCCCCTTGGGGTGTATAAAAAAGGAGGTGTGACAGTCAGGCAAGCCAATATGCGCCGAAACGCTCCGGGTTCATCCGAAACGGACATCAATAACACTGAAATGCACTTCAACCCAGACTTATGAAATTTCTTCCAAAATACTAACTTCCACAATATGCGCCGAAACGGTCCGGGTTCATCCGAAACCTGCTCCGAAGATACGCCAAAGTCCGAAATCATCATGCAAACCTGTTGGAACCTTCAAATCCTGATTCTGAGGTCGTTTACTCAAAAATCCAATCTTAGCCAATTCTTCCAACTTAAGGCTTCCGAAATGAGAACTTTCTTTCCATTTCGACTCCAAACTCCCAAAATTGAGTTCCGACCACGCCTACAAGTCATAATACCTGAATGAAACTGCCCATGGCCTTAAACCGCCAATCGACGCGCTAGAGCTCAAAACGACCGGTCGGATCGTTACAGGAATGCTGAATAGGACTAGATTGAGACATGCATTCATGAACTGTTATGAAAACTTATACTTCAATTGATTATGACATACTGAGTAATCTAGAGCGAGAATCATTGGCATCAAACCCAAGTCTATATTGATTACGCACTAAGCTCACAACATTTAAAATGAAAGTCGTGAATGAGTTACAAAGCTAGAGAATAGAAGTTCTGCAACTATTCAAGGAACTAGACTTAATTATATTTTTGAGGCAATTAGTAATGTCATAAAAGAAATGTAGTGTAGGGAGAACCATTAACATTCCCAAACATAGAGAGTTGGCCTCACATACCTTAACTTCATGTTCTTGAGTGTAATACAACATTCACCAACCCTTTCAACTATAATCTATATCAATACAAGTCAAAGGGATTTTATATTAGCAATAAACTCATGTTTTGGTCACTTAGGCATTTTATCAAACACTTGATGAGTATAAAGCTTCATATCCCTCATTAATGATGTTTCTACACCCAACATCCCATTCTCTTACTCCAAGAATATTCTAAAATCTCAACTTTCTATAATTAATACCATTCTTCATCATCCATAAGATAAACAACACTCTTAATCAATAATCAACAATCAACAACCCAAACCTATAATCATTCATGATTTTCTATCAAATCCATCAACTCATATCTCATGAACTTAGAGTCTATAATCATTAATCCAATGCTATAATCAATTAGAGGATGAAGATATTTCCCTTTGATGTTCAATCCTCTTGAATTCGAGTTCTAGTGTTTCTTATCTCAACAATGATGTGCCAATATAATATCTAATGATTTGAAGGGTTTACCCATGTTAATAAGGTTTTGGAGAATCAATTAGAGGATGAAGATATTACCCTTTGATGTTCAATCCTCTTGAATTAGAGTTCTAGTGTTTCTTATCTCAACAATGATGTCCCAATATAATATCGAATGATTTGAAGGGTTTACCCATGTTAATAAGGTTTTGGAGAATTGAAATTAACTTAGAATCACCATTACCTTGGATGATGGAGGGACCTTGGGGAGGTTAGGTTCTTGAGAGCTTCCCTTTTCTAGAGCAAGTTTTTGTGTTTTGGAGTGTGGGTGACGAAGTATGGCTTTTAAAATGACCCTCTGGGTGCTCCTGCGCACCTAAATGTGCAGCAAAGGCAGTAGCACTGCCACAAGTGCGCGGCTGCACACGGGACCAGCTGGGCGCGCACCTGGCGTGCATACTGCACATTGTCCAGTAAAATATGTATAACTTTTTGAACATAGGTTCGTTTCAGCTCCATAATATATAATTGGAAAGGTATTTCAGAGGGATACAACTTTCGTGTTTTATGTTTTCCAAAATTCTCAAAATATTTTCACGAAATCCTGCTAGATGATAGACCTTCCACAAACTTAGTCTATTTTATCGAATCTTATGCATCCTACTCTTTGTCTTGATTAAAAAATAACTATTTCCACCCATATTCATCCCGATTGGACTTCATATGTCTAGTATGTCACATTAATACTCATTTAACATGTCCACACCTAGTCTGAATTTAAGGAGTGTTGCAAATTATGTAAATATTCCATAAGATTTCGGTTTCTTGATTTTATCCATGATACAATTTCTATTATTGTAATTTTAAAATTCTCTACTAAAATTCAAAAATATCTTATCTTCTTATTTTTAAAATTGCATTATATTTTAAAAACTAATCCCATTTCGAAATAATTTGTTTACATTTATAAAAAAATATTTCACGTCATACCAGTTTTTTAAATATACTTTTTGTTACACTTGAAAATCACTATAGAAACTATCAATTAGAAACAATTATTCCTTTTGTTAAATTCAAGAAAAAAACCCTTTCACATAATCTAATGATTCAAAACTAATATTCTTCAACGAAAAAAAATAGTATACCCTTGCGATGTTGGCTTCAGTGCAGCTACATGAAGAGGTTTCAGCTTATACCCTTCAATTCTTAGAATGTGCTAAATTAAAATTAATGATAACAATTATGTAGCCAAAGTTTTATTATTTGTTTGATGTCCATTTTTACAATTGACTCTTCAAACAAACATTTCTTCAAAAAGAAAAAGAAAAAAATAACCTTTTTTTTGAATATGGACTGATTTTTGTGATGTTTCTTTCTCCAGCATGTGAGTAAACTTTTATTCGATTCTTAAACTCTTTTTTGTTATCTGGATAAACATAGACCTGTACCCTATATAATACATTTATTTTAAAAGAAATTCGCTTTATTCAAATCTAGCTAAAGCGTTTTAAAGAACTATAATCATAGGGATTTAAAAGTGCAAGAGTTTTTTAGTTGTATGGAGTAGTTTTTTTTTTCTCTTTTGCCAAGGGCGAAGTAGTATTTAAATAATTAGAAAAAATAATAAAAGTTCCTAACATGATTGTATAGGATCATTAATCGAATTAAGTATGATAGCATGATAACAAAAGATAAATTTCTTTTATATTTTAATTCAAATTAAAAAACTTTATCTATAAATTTAAAATTATCCTTTAATTCAAATTCTGTTATATATATATATATATATATATAGAGAGAGAGAGAGAGAGAGAGAGAGAGATTCAAATATAAAATAAAGTTATTATATACTATTGACATTTATTAACTTGCCATTTGGTTTAACCACAATGCCATATATATATATATATATATATGATAACTTTATTCCTTTAATATTTATAGATGGATATAGATTATTCCATAACACTAAGGTATTTTTCTCTTTTGTTTTTGCTCTTTTCTTTTCTTTATTTATTTGATTATTAACTGACTTTACATTTTTTCGACTCTTCTTTTCGTTAATCTACTTTCTGCAGATGTATTAACTTTTGTCTGTTCCTAAAATACTACTACTAATTCTGGAGAAAAGAAGGGACGTTGCAATTTTTCTTTTCGTTAATTTGTTAGCATAAGAAATTAAAACAATTATAAGAGATCTTGAGGATCCAATTCACTTTATGCGTGAAAGTCAATCTCAAATATTTTGCAATGTGTATGGCGTAACAGTTTTTGTATTATTATTTACCGTATATTAATTAATACATTATTATTCCTCTTATAATAATTTAATATTATTATTTATTTAAAAATATTTTTATATTATAATCATTGCATAATTAGACTGCCAACCAACTGATACCTCATACTCCCTTTGTTTTATTTAATGTGACTCCATTCTCTCCTTTTTACTCAACTTTAAAAAGAATGACATAACTCAATACTTGAAAATAACTTTGACTTTAAATTTTCTATTTTAACGTTTATGACATATGTAATAACTCTGCATTCAAAACCAGTAAATCAATAAACGTTAGTTTAAGGAAAAAACAAAGTAGAACAAATTCTGAGCCCACAAATTTCTTGTGTTTCCTTAAGGAATTTAATTCTTTCACAATGCCCAAGATTGCAGATTAATTCCTCCCAGGATAGAACGGAATAACTATTCTGTGATAGCGGCACTTCAAATCACAGAATTTCGGTGAACTCAAACGGCGGAGAAAATCACACAAAATGCTTACGTTTTGCTTTTGAAAAACCAATGCAATATGCAGAAAATTGAGGGGAGAGATTTCAGATTTTTCAGTGGTGAAAAATGAGGCTAAGCCTCTCTATTTATAGACAATGAAAGGGTGAGATGAATAGGTGCAATCCAAGAGGTGCCTCTTCCATTTTCCATTCACACCCCAATGAAAGGGTGAGATGAAGAGGTGCAATCTAAGAGGTGCCTCTTCTATTTCGCATTCATACTCAAGAGGTGCCTCTTCCATTTTCCATTCACCCCCTAATAAAAATGCAACAATCCCCCACATGAATAGGGAATGGACATATGTGGAAAAACATGCATGAAAATACTGTGTGATTCGCAATTAAGGATTAATCGCATCTGGATAAGTAGGTTTCCCTTTGAACTTTCCGTAGTGAGCTTATGTCGGATATACTCGGTCAATCGGTAGATTTGATATCTTTGAACCATCAAACTTTGGTGTATACCTAGACAACCATAAGTCACACAATCAACCCTTAACCGTCTTTGGTTCTCATTGTTGTGATCGTTTCAGCCATGAACACCACCTGGTTCATAAGTGCGTAGAAAACTGGCCTTATAGAATTCTCCTTGAAGCGGCTTATACTTCACACTTACATAGGTGATTCCTAAGTGTGTTATCCCATAGATACACTATTTGATATACCCCGTATCAAATTTAGAAATCATTAAAAAGTCTTAATGCTTTATCCTTGGTACTGAACATTGTCTCATCACGATAATGGACCAAAAAGAAATTTTATTTGACAATGTTGAACCGTCATTTATGACTTTGTTTGATATCCTTGAACCTAGATCTTGGGATCTCCAGTCTTCTAGGTAGAGTTACCGCCACAGTGACTTGTCCTCGGCCATATTCCCATTCCCTTTGATGACTTCTCAACCGCCTCTCTAGGTAGGACTTTTGTAAGCGAATCGTGTACATTATCTTTTGACTTTACATAGTCAATTATGATAATTCCACGAGTAGTTGTCTAACGGTATTATGACTTTGTTGAATGTGACGAGATTTTCCGTTATACATAACGTTCCCAGCCTTCCTATTGCTGCTTGACTGTCACAATGTATGCATACATGTGCCACATGTAATGACCCGACCAATCGTCTTGTGTTCTAGAACCCCGTTCCCCTAAATGATACTTTCCATATTTGCTTTTACTTATTTATAGCTTGCGGGGATGGTGGTTCGAGGTTTAGAGGAGTTTGGGGGTGGTATAGGAACTTAGTTCCTTAAGGTTGGCCTTAAAGTCCAAGTTTGACTTCGGTCAACACTTTTAGTAAACGACCTCGGAATCAAGATTTTAAAGCTCCTGTAGGTTCGTATGATGATTTCGGACTTGGGCGTATGTCCGGAACGAATTTTGGATGACCCGAGAGCGTTTCAGCGCCAAATAGTGAAAAATGATTCCTTAAGTTCAAAAATTAAGATTTGGAACGTGTTTTTGTGTTATCGAGGTCCGAACAGAATTCCGATACTGGGAATAGTTCCGTCGTGTCATTTATGACTTTCTCGCAAAACTTGGTGTCATTCCGAGTAGTATAGGTATGTTTCGGCGTGTTGAAAGCGAATTCAAGAACTTAAAGTTCTTAAGTTGGATTTAGTTGGTTTTGAGGTATGGTTTTTGAATTTAGTGTTGTTTCGGATGTTCCGAAGGCTCGAGCGAGTCCGTGTTATGATTTAGAAATTGTTGGTATATTTGGACGGGGCCTCGGATGGGCCCGGATGCCATTCAGACATCGTGCGAGGAAAACCAAGCTCTAAAAGAGCTGCTGGTGCATCAGATCTAGTACGACCGCACCTGGGAAGGACCAACCACAGGTGCGAGACCGTAGGAGCGGTCGAAGCCTCACAGATGCGGCCTTAGAGGCGCTTCCCAATTTTTGCAGGAGCGGGCCTTTTTCCGCAGAAGCGGAGCCGCAGGTGCGGGCTCCGTTCCGCAGGTGCGACCCCTGGCCTTCTTCTCCTCTTCCCCAGGTGCGAGCAATGGCTCGCAGATGCGAGACCGCATGTGCGGTCCTCGAGCCGCAGGTGTGAAAGTCCTGGAGGCAGTGAGGTTGTTTTAAATGCGAAACTTAGGCATTTTTAGGCCATTTTTCTTTCATCTTGGACGACTTGGGGAGCTTTCAAAGGGGAGATTCGACCTAGCAATTGTGAGGTAAGTAATTCCTACTTAAAAGTGAGTTTAATACTTGAATTTGGGTAGATTAACACACACAAACTAGTAGAAATCATGGGTTTAGAGTAAAACCTAGGGTTTGGAGAAAAATAAGATTTATTCGAGAAACTTGTTATGAAATCATGCAAAAATCATATACTATCGATCCTTAGGTTATGGGTAAAGATTTCCCTTGAAAATTTCCGGAATCCGAGCATGTGGGCCCAGTGGCACATTTAGGATTTTTGCAAAATAGGTTGGGATAACCATTTAAATAGGAGAATTGTGGACCTTCGAACATAGATTGATTTATTTATATAATGTTTGGCTAGTTTCAAGATCTTGGGCGACGAATTTGGAGATTCGGGCGCATTCTTGACCCGGGAAGTAGGCTTGGAACGAGGTAAATCTCCTTTCTAACCTTGTAAGAGGAAATTGTCCCCGTAAGTTAAATAACGAATTATATGCTACTATTTGTGGGGCACTACGCATGCACGAAGTGACGAGAGTCCGTGTGTAGCTACTATTATGTTTATGTCGGAGGAGTTTATGATCCACAATCATGCTCTACGTGCCGTATCTTGTAATCTTAATGATAAATTTAGAATTTCTTGGCATCATCGAATTATTTAAATGGATATCTAAGAAGGTCACCTATCATTATTTAATTTATTGGTTTTCCCTTGGAAGAATATCCCCAAATTAACCCTTGTTTTTCTGCTGAATGTGTGTATATATAACTACCTGAGTCGCATGTATAATTCACGAGCGGGGTAACTCTATTATTTATTTTGACCGCGTCACATGTACGATTTGCGAGCGGGGGTAATAGATGCATCTATGGTTCGTGCCGTTCGACTCTCTGGCAGTGCGCATTTATTATTTCATTGGATCGGCTGTACGTTCGCGACATGTTATGTACTTGCTAATTGTTCGATATTTCTGTGGTTGTTTAACTGTTAGTTACCATGGAAGATGAATTAACAACCTGTATGGTAGNCAAGCATGCTCTACGTGCCGTATCTTGTAATCTTAATGATAAATTTAAAATTTCTTGGCATCATCAAATTATATAAATGGATATCTAAGAAGCTCGCCTATCATTAATTAATTTTATTGGTTTTTCCTTGGAAGAATATTCCCAAATGAACCCCTGATTTTTCTGTTGAATGTGTGCATATATGAGTACCTGAGTCGCATGTATAATTCGCGAGCGGGGTAACTCTATTATTTATTTTGACCGCGTCGCATGTACGATTCGCGAGCGGGGGTAATAGTTGCATCTATGGTTCGTGCCGTTCGATCCTTCGGCAGTGCACATTTATTATTTCGTTGGATCGGTCGTACGTTCGAAGCATGTTATGTACTGCTAATTGTTTAGTATTTCTGTGGTTGTTTAACTGTTAATTACCCTGGAAAATGAATTAGCAACCTGTACGGTAGGGAATTCGACATACAAAGATATCTGTAGGGAGATTTGATGTTCCTGCCTTTACTACTTATTCATAAATTTCCATTCTTGCTTAGCCTTATATTTAAACGTATTATTTTGGCCCTAGTAAGTGTCAAGTCGACCTCTCGTCACTACTTCTTCGAGATTAGACTGGATACTTATTGGGTACATATTGTTTATGTACTCATGCTATGCTTTTGTACTTAATTGTACAGGTTCTGAGGCAGGTGCATCAGGGTATCAGTCCGGAGCTCATCCTTGATTGCACTAGGTTGAGGCTTCACGGTGAGCTGCTCCTCCTGATGACATTCAGCAACACTCTGGAGTTTTTCTTTTGCTATTTCTGTCTATATCCTCTCAGACAGTAGGATATTCCTCTATTTCTTTTGATTCTACTCTACTAGATGCCTGTATACTTGTGACACTAGTTCCTGACACACACATTGTTAGATTATTCTTTTGGTGATGTCATTAATTAAAGTTGACTTTTGGTCTTCGTAACTTGATTGCCCTGCTATGTGTTATGTTCCATGCGTAGTGGTTAAACTATTTTTGAAATAAGGGAAGGATTTAATAGAAAACAAACTAGTTACTAAGTAATTAGTGTTGCTTGCCTGACAACGGTGTTGGGCGCCATCGCGACCTGGACTAGGATTTGGGCCGTGACACCACAGGTTTGGGCCAAAATAGAATGTCTTCTAAGAAATTCCGGAGCCATTCAGCTTCTTCACCGGCCTTGTCTAAAGCTATAAACTCAGACTCCATTGTAGAGCGGGCGATGCATGTCTGTTTAGATGACTTCCAAGACGTTGCTCCTCCACCAACGGTAAAAATGTATCCACTTGTGGATTTTGATTTCGTTGATCCAATTTGCATCACTATATCCTTCAACAACTGCGGGATAATTATTGTAATGTAATGCATAGTCTTGGGTATATTTCAAATATCCCATAACTCGTTTCATTGCTATCCAATGAGCTTGGTTGGTATTACTTGTATATCGACTAAGCTTACTTATCACACAAGCTATATCAGGTCATGTACAATTCATAATGTACATCAAACTTCCCAACACTCGAGCATATTCCAATTGAGACTTTCTTTGACCTTTATTCTTTACAAGAGTATGGTTTAAATTAATTGGCGTTTTTGCTTCTTTAAAGTCCAAATATTTGAACTTTTCAAGTACCATTTTAATATAATGAGATTGAGACAAAGCTATCCCTTGAGGAGTTTGAAGGATCTTAATTCTCAAAATTAAATCGGCAACTCCGAAGTCTTTCATATCAAACTTACTAGTAAGCATGCGCTTAGTAGCATTTATGTTAGCAATGTCGTTACTCATTATCAACATATCATCCACATATAAACAAACAATGACTATTTGACTTGGAGTATTCTTAATCTAAACACATTTGTCACACTCATTGATCTTGAAACCATTCGACAACATTGTTTGGTCAAATTTTGCATGCCATTATTTTGAAGCTTGTTTTAATCCGTAAAGTGACTTAATAAGTCGACACACCTTCTTTTCTTTTTCGGGAACTACAAACCCTTCAGATTGTTCCATATAGATTTCTTATTCTAAATCCCCATTTAAGAAAGCTGTCTTTACATCCATCTGATGGATTTGAAGGACATACATGGCGGCTAATGTTATTAACACCCGGATAGATGTAATCCTTGTTACCGACGAGTATGTGTCAAAGTAATCAAGACCTTCTCGTTGTCTAAACCCTTTAACAACTAATCTTGCCTTATATTTGTCAATAGTACCATCAGTTTTCATTTTTCTTTTGTAAATCCATTTAGAACCCAAAGGTTAATTTCCCGGAGGAAGATCAACCAATTTCCAAGTATGATTACTTAATATGGATTCTATCTCACTATTGACTGCCTCTTTCCAATATTGTGCTTCCGAGGAAGACATTGTTTCTTTGAACGCTTGAGGCTCATTTTCCAAC
Organism: Nicotiana knightiana; assembly: GCA_005239525.1. Lineage (NCBI taxonomy): Eukaryota > Viridiplantae > Streptophyta > Magnoliopsida > Solanales > Solanaceae > Nicotiana > Nicotiana knightiana. The sequence continues at coordinate 11,198 of ML398247.1, forward strand.
AAAAATGTCAGAAAGTCTGGTCCAAGGGAAGTAGTTTTCCTTTGACGTTTACTACGTCTTGAATTTTCCTCATTAAACGTACTTTCCTTTTCTTATTCTCGAGATCGCTTAGTTTTTTCACTAGACGACTCATATTCATTTTTATATGGATAAATATTCTCAAAGAATTCAGCATTATCGGATTCGATTACCATATTAATATGAATGTCGGAATTTTCTGATTTATGAACCAGAAAACGATATGCTTTACTATTTCTTGCATATCCTATAAAAACACAATCAATCATTTTCGGTCCAATCTTCACCTTATTGGGTTTAGGAGTTTGCACTTTAGCCAAACACCCCCACACTTTAAAATATTTTTATTTAGGTTTCCTACCTTTCCATTTTTCATATGGAATAGATTGCATTTTGTTATGGGGAACTCGGTTGAGTATTTGATTGGCTGTAATAATAGCTCCCCTCCACAATTATGCGGTAAACCCGAATTCCATTAGATTGCGGTGAGTAAGGGGTAGTTGTTTGGTGAATAATGCCATATTCCAAACATATTTCTTCAAAAGGAGATTCATATTCACCACCCCTATCACTTCTTATCACTTTGATCTTTTTGTTTATTTGTGTTTCAACTTTATTTTTGTATTGCTTGAATCTCTCAATTTCTTCATCTTTACTATTAAGTAAGTAAATATAGCAATATCTAGTACTGTCGTCAATAAAAGTTATAAAATACTTTTTTCCACCGCGAGATGGTATTGACTTCATGTCTCAAATATCTGTGTGAATTAAGTCTAAAGGATTTGAATTCCTTTCAACTGACTTATAAGGATGTTTAACATACTTTGATTCCACACATTTTTGACATTTCGAGTTATTGCATTCAAACTTAGGCAATACTTCCAAATTAATCATTTTTCGCAAAGTTTTGAAGTTGACGTGGTCTAAACGTTCATGCCATAAATTATTTGACTCAAGCAAGTAAGAAGAAGCTGAAATTTTATTCATATCAATGGCAATTACATTGAGTTTGAAAATTCCCTCCGTAAAGTAGCCTTTTCCTACATACATTTCATTCTTACTAACTACAACCTTGTCGGAAACAAAAACACACTTAAAGCAATTCTTGACTAGAAATGATGTCGAGACTAAATTCTTCCGCATTTCAGGAACATGAAGGACATGATTTAGAGTCACAATCTTAACGGAAGTCATCTTCAAAGCTATCTTGCCCGTTCCTTCAATTTTTGCAATAGCGAAATTTGCCATAAAAACTGTCTCGTTAGGTCCAGCGGGAGCATAAGAAGTAAACAACTCCTTATTAGCACAAATATGACGAGTTTCCCCCGAATCAATCCACCATTCTCTAGAATTTCCGACTAGGTTACACTCTGAAAGCATGGCACATAAATCCTTTATTTCATCATTCTTATCAATCATGTTTTCTTGACTTTTCTTCTTGTCCTTCTTTGGTGCACGACATTCAGCAGCTTTGTGTCCAACCTTTCCAAAGTTGTGACAATTACCTTTGAACTTCTTTTTACTTGGGTAATTCTTTGGTCCGGATGACTTCTTTCTCTTTTTGCTCGTTGAAGCTTCCTCAACAATATTTGTACCCATAATTTTTGAATTTCCACGAGACTTCTCAGCATCCTTGTTTTCCTCTTCAATCCGTACACGAACAATAGGGTCTTCAAGTGTCATCTCATTGCGCTTATGTTTCAAGTAATTCTTAAAGTCCTTCCATAGCGGAGGCAACTTTTCAATAAATGCCGCAACTTGAAATGCTTCATTTATGACCATACCTTCAGCCAAGAGATCATGAATAATAACTTGCAATTATTGAACTTGCGTTATGACAGATTTACCATCAACCATTTTGAAATCCTGAAATTTGGCGGTCAAAAACTTCTTTTGTCCAACATCTTCAGTCTTGTACTTCTTTTCAAGAGCATTCCAAAATTCTCTTGATGTTTTCATGACACTATAAACATTGTAAAATTCATCTTCCAAGCAACTTAAAATATAGTTTTTGCATAAGAAGTCAGAATGCTTCCATGCCTCAGTGACCACAAATCGCTCATTTTCAGGAGTTTCTTCTCCCAGAACTGGACCTTCAGTATTGTACTTCTTTTCAAGAGCATTCCACAATTCTCTTGATGTTTTCATGATGCTATAAACATTGTAAAAGCCGTCTTCCAAGCAACTTACAATATAGTTTTTGCATAAAAAGTCAGAATGCTTCCATGCCTCAGTGACCACAAATCGCTCATTTTCAGGAGTTTCTTCTCCCAGAACTGGAACGTCTTCACTGACAAAGCGCTGTAAACTGAGTGTGGTCAGGTAGAAGAACATTTTCTGCTGCCAACACTTAAAGTCCACACCGGAAAACTTTTTGGGTTTTTCTGCCGGTGCCATCGCCGATGCAGGAGTTGTGCGACTTGAAGATGCAGTTGCCATTGCAGCAGTAGTCCCAACAGAACCATTCTGTTGTTACGCACTTGTTGTCATTTTTGTGTAAAAGAAATTGACAAACAGAATTAGTATCTCGGTGAAGTTTTTATATCTTCAAACCGAATACAAGCAACCGAATTTTTATATCTTGGATTGAGTAGAAAGTCACAAAGACTTTAATCTCAAACTGGAGTAGAAAATTCTGGAGATTTTGATCTCCAAAATGGGAGTAGAAAATCAATAAGATTTAATGTAAGATAAATATAGAAATAAATATTAAATTTCTTAAGCTTGTTATCACTCTTTATTCAAAACTAGTAAATCAATAAATGTTAGTATAAGAAAAAACAAAGCAGAACAAATTCCGAGCCCACAAGTTTCTTGTGTTTCCTTAAAGAATTTAATCCCCTCACAATGCCCAAGGTTGCAGATTAATTCCTCCCAGGATAGAACGAAATAACTATTCTGTGATAGTGGTACTTCAAATCACAGAATTTCGGCGAACTTAAATGGCGGAGCAAATCACACAAAATGCTTACGTTTTGGTTTTGAAAAACCAATGCAGTATGCAGAAAATTGAGGGGAGAGATTTCAGATTTTCCAGTGATGGAAAATGAGGCTAAGCCTCTCTATTTATAGACAATAAAAGAGTGATATGAAGAGGATCAATCCAAGAGGTGCCTCTTCCATTTCCCATTCACACCCCAATGAAAAGGTGAGATGAAGAGGTGCAATCCAAGATGTGCCTCTTCCATTTACCATTCACACCCAAGAGGTGCCTCTTCCATTTTCCATTCATACCCAAGAGGTGCCTCTTCCATTTCTCATTCATACTCAAGAGGTGACTCTTCCATTTCCCATTCACAACTCTTAATAAAAACACAACAACATATGCTATAGTAATAATAATGTTATGCCATTTTTTAGACCATAAGTTTTAATAATCTTTGTTGCTTTTTTAAACTCTATACATTGTAAAACCTCGCGCCAGATAAAATGAAACAAATAAAGTTGTACACTTTAAGGGTTGCTGGTTTGCAACAAGTTAATACTATGGATTATAATTACAACATGTTTGGATGGTTGTTACCTATTGTATTGTATTGTATCGTATTGTTATTTTGAATACGATGTTTATTTTGATTATACTTAAATTGTATTGTATTGTATCGTTATTTTATCATTTACACTACCTTTTTATATAATAATTTTAACCCGCATCATAATTTTTTTTATAATAGTGCAAGTCTATTCTTCATATTGTTGGTGCGTGATATCCTAAAACGATGGCAAACGATACAATCTATCCAAATATTGTATTCATCAAACGATATAGTACAATACAATACAATACGATACGATACATTAAGAAACAATATGTAACAACCATCCAAAGGGGACTAGATAATAAAAAAAATTATTTAGTAAATACACTATTTTTTGTAGATCTTTCATTCATTCTATTAAAAATAGTATATATTGGTTGTAATATAAAATATATATTTGGTTTTACACTCGACCACTGTAGATAAATTTTATTTTCAATTTTAATGTCTTTGTAAGAGGACTTTGGTGGAATAGCTTTGGAGGAGGGCATATTTTCCATTTTACTCCATGAGCAGCTAATTCCGAAATTATTATCCTATAGTAAATGCAGTTTCTGTTTGGCCATAGATTTTGGCTTCAGTTTTTTTTTTTAAAAAGATTGAAAACACTGTTTGTTTATGAAATACAATCATGTTTTGGGAAAAAAATTCAAAAAATTTCAAGTTATCAAAAACTATTTTAGGGTAATTTTTGAGTGAAACTTTTTCTTCCACTCACAAAACTTCAATTTTTCTTTAAATAAAATGCATGTCCAAATACAACTTCAACTTTCAAAAATATTTTTCAACACAACTTCAAAAACTTATTTTTTTAAGTTTCAACCAAATCTAATTCCAAACGCTAAGGTATCAAATTATGATTTAAATAATCTCGAAATTACTTATTAAAGTAAATTTTTGTAAGCAAACACAGAATAGAATGATCCTTAAATCAAACGACGGTGTATACGAGTAAAACCAAGGTATGACTGCATGGGGTCAGAATGGAAGCTGGGACTTCTCGTATTAGGGTCCAACGGAGTGCTCGCCATCGGGCCTAGCAAGACAATACTCCCCGAATCCAAAGAGAGCTCCTAAACCTCGGAAAGCACTACGAGCAGTTGCACACGACTAACACAAGGTTGTGATAGCCGCACCCTACCGGATATCACGACGTGAATCTCGCCCGACGTCGACAACATATCAGTAATTGAAGACAAAGGAGGATTTGTTTTTTACCTTTTTTTAAAGTTGTACTAGGGATGAGACTCTCCTACTATATAAAGGGGAAGCTTTTTCATTCAATACACATTGTAACATACATATCAAAGCAATACAAACTTACTTCTCTGCTTTCTAGCCATTGAAAGGTTCTTATTTTATTTATAGTTCTCCATACACATTCAGATTCAAATCGGGGACCAGTCGAGGGTAATTTCACTACTAAGCTAAAAATCGAGCCCCGACTCAACGTCACAACTGGTTTGAATATTGATTTCATCTTTAATTCGTTTATCTAATATTCTTGATTTCTTGTATTGAATCAAACCACATATTCTTAGAACCACGTACAAATTTAATTTTTATCTATTTTAAGGGTAAACAGTTTGACGCCCAACGTGGAGCTACGGACAATAGTGGTGGTTTGATAAAAATCTTCGTAACACACTCTATTCTACACATGTTCTTTAAGGTCTCAATTTCAGGTCAGTATAGAAAAAATGTCAAGTTCTCAATCTGCTCACTTGAACGTTGAGGTTGAATCTGTCCATCAAGGCGAAAACAACAATCTGGTGCCTAGAAATGAAGTGCCCGTTGTCGACCCTAAAGGAGTCCCGATTGCAGACCCAATCGATGTTAAGTCGCAGGTGGCCATCGACGAACCTGCCTATTAACTTGAGAACAACGTCCGTGGAAGAGACCAACCAACGGCTCGAGGAACACCCGAAGGTGAAGGGTTCAATTTATGATTGATTTTCGAAATTTTGCAGGCTCAACAGGCAGTGATAGCGCAACTGCAAAATCAAAGTCGCGCCCCCAGTAGTGTTGAACCCGAACTATCTCGGGAGAACACCCGAAGAATTGAGCAGGTTACTGAAAGACCGGGTGAAGCTGAGTTGTCACGACCCCAAATCCACTAGTCGTGATGGCACCTAAGCCAACCCGCTAGGTAAGCCAACTAGTAACTATCCAATTCCAATGATATTAACAAGACAAATAAACGATAGTAATTTATTAAATTTTATACATTTTCCAAGAACTGGTAGTACAAATCATGAGCTTCTAAGAATAGAGTTTACAAATCTGAAATGAAATAAATATATAGTCTGTCTGAAAAGTACATAAATAAAGTTTTATAGATTTAAGGCTACCACGAACAAGAGGCAGCTACAATCAGGACGCAGGTACATCTTCAATATAGCTCCCATCGAACACAACAATATCAGGAGCCAACATCTGAACACAAGGTGCAGAAGTGTAGTATGAGTACAACCGACCCCATGTACTTAGTAAGTAACAAACCTAACCTTAGGTAGAAAGTAGTGACGAGCTAACACCAGGTCGGGTCCAATACTAATATTCTACAACAATTCATAACAACATAGTACAAGTAATAAAAGAGGTATCTCAGAAATGCTCAGCTCGTTCACAGTTCCAGAAAATAGGCATGCTTTTCAAGTATCTCGGTGAAAACCCAAATCTTTTACCGAAAATGCCAAAAATACGAATAGGTTTGAAATCTGTGATTTTTCCCTAAAATCCTTTCAACAATAAGTAAGATGTTTCATTTTCATATAGCATGAGGAAAGTACGTCTCTATGCCTACATGTCAAGATACATGTAAAATCATAAATGTCCCAAAACTGGGTAGCATAAGGAAATGCATCTCTATGCATGTACCTCAAGTACTCATGACAAATGCAATGTATCTCGATGATGAGCTCATGTACTTACACTCGCAGAGTACTCAATTTCACTGTCTCGCATCCTCTCTCACTATGCTCAATGTTCATCACACTCAATCTCTTAGCGTTGTACAATACTCGCTGCGGCGTGCATCCCGATCCATATATATATAGTCGATTGCGCTCACTGGGGGTGTGCAGACTCCGGAGGGGCTTCTTCAGCCCAAGCGCTATATCGTTGCGGCGTGTAACCCGATCCCATAAAATGTAATCAACATATCACTGCGGCGAGCAGACCGATCCGATAAAATGTAATCAATATATTGCTTCGACGTGCAACTCGATCCCATAAAAATAATGTAATCAATATACCATGATGCAGCATGCAACCCAATCCCAAAATATCACTCTCACTCAGGCCCTCGGCCTCACTCATTCATCAATCTCTCCAGTCTCACAACCTCATGAAACTAGCCCGGCAATAATGATATAATGTATCAATAAATAATAACTAAGACTGAGATATGGTATGAATGCATGGATATGACTGAGTACGAAATATCAATGAAATTAGTGAGACGACAGTAAGAAACGACCACTATGGGTCCAAACAGTATCGACATAGTGCCTAAACATGATGTCTAGCATGATTGACAGATTTACTACTTTATCAAATGGTAAAAACACGGATATCAATAAAGTACGACCACTATACAGTGCCATAGAAGAAATAGAGTCCCAATTCATATGGTGCACACCCACACGCCCATCACCTAGCATGTGTGTCACCTCAATACCAACCATATAACACATATTACGGGGTTTCATACCCTCAGCACTAAGTTTGGAAGAGTTACTTACCTCGAACAAGACAACACCAATGGCGAGCAAGACAAGAGAAGCTCCAAAGATTCCATCACGTGTGTAGCGACCTCCGAATGGCTCAAAACTATCCAAAAGCAACTCAAATACATCAGATAAAGCCCAAGGAAACAATTCCAAATGATAAAGATTGAATCCTTAATCAAAACCCAAAATCGGCCAAAAAACACACCGGGCCTGCGCCTCGATACCCAAAAAAACTCACAAAATCCGACAACTCATTCAATTACGAGTCCAACCATACTAGTTTCACTCAAATATGACTCCAAGTCGATGTTCAAAACTCAAAAATTCATATTAGGAAACTTTAGGCCAAAACCCCCAATTTCTCTTTAAAAATTCATAAACAATTGCCAAAAATGAAGATAGATTCATGAAATATAACCAAAACCGAGTAGAGAAAACTTACCCCAATTCATATGGTGAAATTTTCTCCAAAAATCGCCTCAATCCGAGTCTCACATCTCAAAATATGAAGAAAAGACTAAGACCCCAATTTAGCTTTCTGCCAGCATTTATGCACCTGCGGCATGTTAGCCGCTTCTGCAACATAACCTCCGCTTTTGCAGAATCAGATGAGGACTCGACCCTCACACCTACGGACAATATATCCGCTTCTGGACATCGCAGGTGCAAGCCACCATCCGCACCTGCGAACAACCTCGCTCCTGCGCTCTATTATCTCGCACCTGCGCATCCACATGTGCGCCCAAATATCTGCTTCTGCGGACTTCCTCACCCACCGATCGCCATGCCACTGTGACACCTTTTTCTATTATACGTCCATTGCACCTGCGCAAGACCAGCCGCAGGTGCGATCACACCAGAACCAACAGCCTTCAGCAATGCACTAAGCAACGAAAATGATCCGAACTTCGTCTGCAACTAATCCGAGCCACTCGGGACTCCGTCCGAATATACCAACAAGTCCAAGACCATAACACAGACCTACTCGAGGCATCAAATCACACATAACAACATCAAAACGATGATTCGTACCTCAAATCAAAATTTATGAACTTTGAACTTTCAATTTCTAAAACTCACGTCAAAACATATCAAATTATGTCGGAATGAACCCAAATTTTGCACACAAGTCGCAAATGACATGAAGAAGCTATTCCAATTCCTGGAACCCAAATCCAAATCCGATATGCTCAAAATCAACTTCCGGTCAAACTTATGAACTTTCCAAACCTTCAAATTTTTAATTTTTGCCAACTTGTGCCGAAACCTTCTAGAAACATCCAAATACAAATCCGGGCATACGCCCGAGTCCAAAATCACCATCCGGACGTAACGGAACCATCAAAACTCCATTCCAGGGTCAAATTCACAAAAATCCAATCTTGGTCAACTCTTTCAACTTAAAGCTTCAACAATGAAATTCATTCTTCCAAACTGGTTCCGAATTACCTGAAAGCCAAAACCGACGATTCACATAAGTCATAATACATCATACGGAGCTACTCATTCCCGCTAACTACCGAGCTGTCACGATCCAAATTCCCAACCCACGGGATCGTGATGGTTCCTAACACCACACTTGCTAGGCAAGCCAATGTTAGAACTTGATTAGCCATTTCCTTTGAATATTTACTTAAACACAATGAGACAATTTAAAATAAACTAAATCTAATAATTTCCAATAATTGTAATCAGGAATAATATTTGATATGATGAAACGAACCACGAACTAAAACTAACTATATAACTACCCAGGGTCTGGTGTCACAATTCACAAACTACTAAAGAGTACTACAAATAATGGGCTGAAAGAATTATATATCTGTTTTTGAATGTAATAAAACAATGTCTATAAAATTAAGAAGACTTCAGGAATCTGCGGACGCCAGCAGATCTACCTCGTGTCTCCGAACAATGATGTCAGCTACTAAAATCCCCTAACTCTGGCCGGTACCTGGATCTGCACAAAAAAGTGCAGAGTGTAGTATCAGTACAACCGATCCCATGTACTGAGTAAGTACCGAGCCTAACCTCGACGAAGTAGTGATGAGGCTACGGTAGGGCATTAACAATATAACCTGTGAACAATATATAATAAAGCAAAAAAGAAATAATAATAATAAACTAAATAACCAGTAACTTGCAATAGTAAATAAAACTAACTCGGATAATTCTTTTCATATATCAGCTATAATCAACTCCTCAAAATTTCCAAGTTTCGATTTAAATCACAGTAAAAATCAAAGTATGAAAACCTTTTAAATAAAATCAGAGTTTTCTAAATCCTTATTTTTGAAAATCAGTAAAACATAATTATTCTCCCTTGTCGCTCCTTGTTGCGGCGCGCAACCCGCTCCCACCTGTCCAACCTTCATTCTCCTCCCTATGTATAAATCACCCTTATTTCTTTTGTTGCGGCGTGCAACCCGATCCCACCTATCCACCCTTATCACTCCTTGTTGCGGCGTGCAACCCGCCCCCACCAGACATATCATATCAATTTATTTACGAAAACTTTTACAATTCAGGCTAAGCCTTTCACAATATTTTTGTATCAACAATTGTAAACAGAAGCTGTAAAACTCATAAACTTCATCAATTATCATTTTACAACGAAATCAACCGGAAATTATATACATATCGTAACACTGACATCCAGCTCAATCCTTATATAACATAACAAAACCAAGAGAACAACCAACACTTCCAAAATACTTGAAACAATACTTAACAATAAGTTAACGGATCTAAATCGACATATAAACATCAATGATCATGAAACAATTAAGCTCGGAAGCAAATAATTGGAAACGGGGAAAGGAATCATGTTAAGCAGATAATTTGGGGGTGCATAAATACTCGTCACCTCACCTATACACCACACACATACAAATTTCACATAGCAATTAAGTTGGAGATTCCTATTCCCTCAAGTCAAGGCTAAACCAAGCGCTTACCTCAAATTCGCAGGCCACTCACTGCTCAATTACCGCTTTTCCTTTCGAATTTACCTCTAACCCGCTCGAATCTAATCATAATTAGTTTAATATCATTAATTTATGCTAAAGGAACTAACTTTACTGAAAATCATTATTTTCCTAAGTTTTCTCAAAAAAAGTTAAAAACCGACCCTGGGCCTGCTTGGTCCAAACTCGGGGTTCGGACCAAATTCTGTTTACCCATTCACCCAGCCCGAATATGCAATAAGTTTCGAAATCCGACCCCAATTTGAGGTCAAAATTCCCTAATTCTATCCAAACCTTCCATTTCTACCATGAAAATTCTTAATTTTTTATTAAACATTGGGTAATTGAAAGAGAAGAGTTTAGAATTGTTTACCAACACTTTGGGGATGAATTTGTGTGAAGAAAATCACCTCTAGGTCTTTGTAGTTCGAAAAATATGAAGAAAGAGGTTCTCCCCATTTTAAAATCTGATTTTATATAACTGGACAGGCCTTCATCGCGTTCGCGATGGGCCTGTCGCGTTCGCGTAGGGTCAAGCCCAAATGGCCTTCGCGTTCGCGGTGACCTGGCCACATTCGCATAGGAGAAATGGGCTCCCCTCCCCCAGGCCCACTTAACTCACTGCGTTCGCGAAGGGTCTCCCCCCAGTGCTTCGCGTTCGCGTCCAGGGCCACGCGTTCGCGTAGCAAAAAATGACCCCAGTGCAAATTCTACTCTACGCGTTCGCAAGTGGAGTAATGCGAACGTGAAGAACAAATTGACGGTGCACCAGAACAGCAAAAACAACAAACTTTAACATGTTCAAAATATCCCGTAGCCTATCCAAAACTCACCCGAGCCCTCGGGGCTCTAAATCAAACTTGCACGCAAGTCTAAAAATATCATACGGACTTGCTCGTGTGATCAAATCACGAAAATAACATCTAAAACTATGAATTTAACCTCAAAACTCATGATTTTTCTCAAGAACACTTCAATTTCACTATTTCTCAACCAGACGTCCGAATCACGTCAAATAAATTCCGATTCTCACCAAACTTCACAGATAAGGCTTAAACATCATAAAAAACCTGTATCGAGCTTCGGAACCAAAATACGGGCCTGATACCAACGGCTTCAAACATTAATCCATTACTTTATTTCATTAATAATCCAACAAAACAATTTCTTTCACAAATTGATTTCTAAGGCTAGGGACCTCGGAATCCAATTCCAGGCATACGCCCAAGTCCCATATTTTACTGCGGACCTCCCGGAATCGTCGGAACACGGATCCGGGTCGGTTCACTAAAAATGTTGAACCAAGTCAACTAAAACCAAAATTTAAATTCCAAAAATTATTATTTCTCATATTTTCACATAAAAGCTTTTCGGTTTCACGCTCGGACTGTGCATGCAAATCGAGGTAAATAAAATTAATCTTTTTAAGGCTAATGAGCATGGAATGGAGTCTTGATTTATAAGATGACCCTTTGGGTCATCACACGAGCAAAGTGCAAATGCTCAAAATGTCTGATTGGGTCATTACATTCTCCCCCAATTAAGCATACGTTCGTCCTTGAACGTGCTAAGAGTTGTTTCCAAAACCAGCAAACTGCCGTATAACCTTACCATGCACATAACCGAGGGTGATCCAACATCACCCTATCCCATATAGGTCCGATAACACATCATAACTGAAATTTCTCAATTCAAACCTAGCCCACAAGGCTTAGAACCCGATTTCCAACATCCGGAATTGCTTATAAGATCTGAATCTCGCAACCTACACACTGTATAAGTTTGAACAAGTTGCACCAAATCGCAACCATAACCCAAGATACAATCATAGGATATACCACATAACTCAAATACCCATAGCGAAATCTCTGATCACAATAGTTGCTCAAAACAACCCAATTCCGGTAATAAACCTCATACCTAACAAAACCTCATCCTAAAACATTTGTACACTGCCGAAAATTAAAGAACAAGCAGAAACTCATAACCATTCATCAAATCAACAAGCCATGGAGCTCCCTCTCCTTCAACAAGAACTATAGCCAATTCCTAAGCTGACTTCCGATATTATCCTTCCAAATATACCGCAAACAAATCTGATAGCACCCATCCTAGATGCGACGACACCATCTTATCGAACACCAACTACTCTACTAACACGCAACACCAAATACTACTTAGATCCATAAACCTGTGCAATCCATGCACCAATAAGACAACAATCCAAATGTATTCAATCACGAAAAAGACTCAATCAAGAGAACCATCCCGCAAGCTCAACGGGTACCATCAAAACGCAATGCTAAGAACCTATCACACACTGTGGAACCATCACCCGACACTAGCACAAAGGTTCATACCTCAACATAACTCCGCTGCAATGCGCGACTCCATCCAAATGCTGGTCCATATCATATACCCGAGCCACTTTGCTCAAAATCAATAACCACGCAAAATTCTTCATTAAGTACCCAAATTGCATTACCATAACCACAGAGAATCAGATGACACAATGCCACACAAAACCCGGAAGAACATCACCAATACGCCCTCAATCATGCAATACCTAATTACTCATCTCGCCCAATTTTCGCTATAAGACCACAATAGAATCGAACCATGTGTGCCTAAAACCAACGAATCACAACTCCTTGAGCATAGAAGAGTAACTCACAGAAGATTTCAGAACACGAATAATCTCATCACTGAATGGCACATCCCTCAACAATAGCACTATGAAGCCAACCAATCCGACTCAGTGTAGAATACATATCCTAATTGGGCCTACCAATGGAACCCCAAATCGACTCCGGACACCCACAAATAGATAAATAAACCTCCGAGAGCCCATAATTGACTGAATCATAAAACATACTATCATCTGGATAGCTCCGACCATGACTTCACAGTCCACAACCATGAAACAGTTTGCTCCTGAGAACTCCCATTCTCCAAATCCATAGAACACATGATTCACCATATCTGATCCCAACTCCATCGCCAGAATGTCTAACACATCTCTCATACACGATCATCCCATGAGGAATACTTCTAAAATTCTTCCGTGCAGAAAAATTTGAATATCAACACTCGATCAACCAGGAGAGTGCCGCAATACCAGTGAAGTATCCATACATCAAAACACATTTCCCCTTCTGAAATGTATACTCTCATTAAGCCATACCAAATAGTAATATCATTTACCTTGTCATCTGAAACCGACCATGCTGCCTATGAATTTTATGACCTTCCCTTCAAAGCTGAACTGTGATCTCGCTCACGCAAATCTCAATCCCACATAACACACTGCATATACCATGCCATCATATGAAAAATACGAGAACTTCATAGTCTACTCCGAGTCACAAGCTACTACATACTCAATTAGCCAAGGACCTTCTATTTGATTTCATCCGGGAGAAATTCACCATACACCACATGCTCCTCACGCCAGTAGGAAATATACCCCTCGAACCTTGGTAAAAACCATTGAGAACTCTTCTAAACCTATTTTCACATAACCAAGCTATCAGAACCGAATCTCTCTAACTCAACCTAGCCACGCAGGTTGCCAAAACCCAAGAGCATTGCCACGAAACACCTGTAGAGACTAGCCACATCATAAATACCCAAATAACTGATCATACCCATTACTGTGCTGATCCAACCCACTACTAAGTTTTCCTATTTCTCCAAGGCCTTTCCAAATTGACTTCAAATTGATACTTTTCCTTGCAAGGACACCATGATCCTTAACCAAAATTCACGACACAAGATACCCTAGTATAAAACCACAACTCCCTAAGGCCCATAAGCCACTGACTTCCCTCTTAAGAATCCTAAAGCACCACAACCGAGACACCCACTCTAAAGAGACCTTATGTGAACCTAAAATTGTTTCCTTCACCTCCTTCATACTGAAATGCATAATCTACAATGATATAAAAATACCACAAGTATCGACATCGTCCAATGTAACTCTCAATTTCTAACCATACACAATTCTTGAACTACATTTAAATCTTGAATCCATTCGAACCATTCCCGAGAGTCATCCACTCTTCTCAAATCTCAATTAAACAGACCAAACAAACTGAACGACATGTGCCCCATTAGCACACCAACACCCAAGGGAGTAACCCACACTCCTAGGCAACCACGTAATTCCTACTTCATGCATACTACATCCGTCACAAATAACCACTTAACTATTTTATGATGTCTATATAACCATAGAGTGTAATACATCCCGTATCCAGAAATTCCCTTACTCGAGTCATCCTCAATCTCAACCCCTACAGTCATAACTGATTACCAGTATACCGCAAATCGAAACCAATACAAGACATAATCATGCAATCAACTCGTCGATAGCAGACTCCCCCACTTGTCTCATGCCATATATCAAAACACACAATAACTCACAATGCCCATACTCTATTACTGCCACAATGCCGTAGTGAGATTCAACTAAATCCTTCCTGAGCTTCTGTAACGCAAACCATCTAATACTTCAAATTATCTACAAATCTCACATTCGCCCTTGTAATAGTCAATCCAACTTCCACAAGTGATCCAAACTCAAATTGCAACACATATCATTCATTGGTAAAAGATAACTCTCTACAAAACATCATAGGGATCACACAACCTCAGGACACCTCGCAGGAGATAACCCACTTGCTGCTTAGCCTCAAACTGACATCTGTTATACCCTTTCGCAGCCACAACTACTAAGCAATCACTTAATCTACCTGAGTCTGAACTCATAACACGACATGAAAATCTACTTCACTCCACAACCAAACAACATAAGAGGTCCTTCAACACACCCATAACTCGAGGCCATACGCCAAATCAAGACATAAATTAAATACCCAACAGTCCTTGCTACATCTTAATTAAACTCTTCCCATCACATTCGACAACCTGAACACATCTCGCAGTCACATCATACTCACCACATAGTCATCCAATCACAAATTCCACTAACAGGGACAACAACGAACATATAAGTCCCAAAAGCACATGCTCACTCAATCAAAATCACCGTGCTCAGGCTACCGTCAAAACCCGGCCTCAAGTCCTCCAGGATGGCCCATAATCATCATGCCAAAATCACATCTCGCACCTCAACCATGGAATCACAAGCCGTCATTGCACATCTGATACTGAGCGCTCATGCGCACATACGTATGCGTGGAAGGAATTTAAAGGGTTAAGCTTCAAGTTGAATCAATGTCGCACGATAAGGAAATAAAGATGGGAAGTATATCATAAATGCCATATAGCCTCTCAAAGATAGGTATGGACGCCATCATACCGATCTACAAGACTCTACTAGACACTTGCTCATGAATTGTAGAACCTATGAACCGAAAAATCTGATACCAACTTGTCACGACCCGAAATCCACTAGTCATGATGGCACCTAACCCAACCCGCTAGGTAAGACAACTAGTAACCATCTAATTTCAATGATATTAACAAGACAAATAAACGATAGTAATTTACTGAATTTTATGCATTTCCCAAGGACTGGTATTACAAATCATGAGCTTCTAAGAATAGAGTTTACAAGCTGAAATGAAATAAATGCATAGTCTGTTTGAAAAGTATATAAACATAGTTTTATAGATCTAAGGCTACCACGAACAAGAGGCAGCTACAACCGGGATGCATGTACATCTTCAATCAGGCTCCCATCGAACACAGCAATATCAGTAGCAAACATCTGCACACAAGGTGCAAAAGTGTAGTATGAGTACAACCGACCCCATGTACTCAGTAAGTAACAAACTTAACCTTAGGTTGAAAGTAGTGACGAGCTAACACCAGGTCGAGTCCAATACAAATATTCCACAACAGTTCATAACAACATAGTACAAGTAATAAAAGAGGTATCTCAGAAATAAAATGCTCAGCTCATTAACAGTTCCAGAAAATAGGCATGCTTTTCAAGTATCTCAGTGAAACCCCAAATCTTTTACCGAAAATGCCAAAAATACGAGTAAGTTTGAAAACAGTGATTTTTCCTTAAAATCCTTTTAACAATAAGTAAGATTTTTCATTTTCAGATAGCATGAGGAAATTATGTCTCTATGCCTACATGTCAAGATACATGTAAAATCATAAATGTCCCAAAACTGGGTAGCAGAAGGAAATGCATCTCTATGCATGTATCTCAAGAACGCATGACAAATGCAATGCATCTCAATGATGAGCTCATGTACTAATACTCTCAGAGTACTCAATCTCACTGTCTCACATCCTCTCTCACTATGCTTAATGCTCAGCACACTCAATCAGTCAGCACTGTACAATACCCGCTGCGGCGTGCAGCCCGATCCACATATATATATTCGATTGCGCTCAGTAGGAGTGTGCAGACTCCGGAGGAGCTCCTTCATCCCAAGTGCTATATCGCTGCAGCGTGTTCCTAATCCCATAAAATTTAATCAACATATCGCTGCGGCGTGCAACCCGATCCGATAAAATGTAATCAATATATTGCTTCGGAGTGCAGCCTGATCCCATAAAAAAATGCAATCAATATAACATGCTGCTGCGTGCAACCCGATCCTAAAATATCACTCTCACTCAGGCCCTCGGCCTCACTCAGTCATTAATCTCTCCAGTTTCACTCACGGGCTCACAACGTCCTGAACTAGCCCGACAATATGGATATGATTGAGTACGAAATATCAATGAAATCAGTGAGATGACAGTAAGAAACGACCACTATGGGTCCAAACAGTATCGGCATAATGCCTAAACTTGATGTCTAACATGATTGACAACTCAACTACTTTATCAAATGGTAAAAACACGGATATCAGCGAATTACGACCACTATACAGTGCCATGGAAGCAACAGAGTCCCAATTCACATGGCGCACACCCATACACCCGTCACCTAGCATGTGCGCCACCTTGATACCAATCAGATAACACATATCACGGGGTTTCATACTCTCAACACTAAGTTTAGAAGAGTTACTTACCTCAAATAAGCCAATACCAATGTCGAGCAAGCCAAGTGATGATTCAAATATGCCATCATACGCGTAGCGACCTCCGAACGACTCGAAACTATCCAAAAGTAACTCAAATACATCAAATAAAGCCCAAGGAAATAATTCCAAATGATAAAGATCGAATCCTTAATCAACACCCAAAACCGGCCAAAAATCACATCCGGCCCGCGCCTTGGACCCAACCAAACTCAAAAAATCTGAAAACCCATTCAATTACGAGTCCAACCATACTAGTTTCACTCAAAGCCGACTCCAAGTCGATGTTCAAAACTCAAAAAATCAAATTAGAAAACTTTAGGCCAAAACCCCCAATTTCTCTTTAAAAATTCATCAACAATTGCCAAAAATGAATATGGATTCATGAAATACAACCAAACCGAGTAGAGAACACTTACCCCAATTCATATGGTGAAATTTTCTCCAAAAATTGCCTCAATCCGAGTCCTACATCTCAAAATATGAAGAAAAGACCAAGACCCTTGATTTAGCTTTCTGCCAGCATTTATGCACATGCGGCACATTAGCCGCTTCTGAGGCATCGCTTCTGTGGAATCAGCTGAGAACTCGACCCTCGCACCTGCGGAAAACATCTCCGCTTCTTCGACATCGCAGGTGCGAGCCACCATCCACACCTGCGAACAACCTCGCTCTTGCTCTCTATCATCTCGCACCTGCGCATCCGCATGTGCGCCCAAATCTCCGCTTCTGCGGCCTTCCTCACCTAGCACTCCCCTCGCCTCTGTGACGCCTTTGTCACTTTTGCGGCCATTGCACCTGCACAAAACCAGCCACAGGTGCGATCACACCAGAACCAACAACCTTCAGCAATCCACTAAGCAACAAAATGGTTCGAACCTCGTCCGCAACTCATCCGAGCCACTCGGAACTTCGTCCGAATATACCAACAAGTCCAAGAACATAAAAATAATCTACTCAAGGCCTGAAATCACACATAAAAACATAAAAATGATGATTCGCACCTCAAATCAAAATCTATGAACTTTGAACTTTCAATTTCCAAAACTCGCGTCGAAACATATCAATCCACGAATGAACCCAAATTTTTCACACAAGCCCCAAATGACATGACGAAGCTATTCCAATTCCTGAAACCAAAATCCAAATCCGATATCCTCAAAGTCAACTTCTGGTCAAACTTATGGACTTTTTAAATCTTCAAATTTCTAATTTTTGCCAACTTATGCCGAAATCTTCTAGAAACATCCAAATGCAAATTCGGACATACGCCCGGGTCTAAAATCATCATCCGGACCTAACAAAACCATCAAAACTCTATTCCGAGGTCAAATTCACGAAAAGTCAAATTTGGTCAACTCTTGCAACTTAAAACTTCAACAATGAAATTTATTCTTCCAAACCGATTACGAATAACCTGAAAGCCAAAACTGAAGATTCACATAAGTAATAATACATCATACAGATCTACACATGCCCGTAAACTACCGAGCAAAGTGTAAATGATGAAAATATTACATGAGTCTGGTGTAAGCTTGGAAGTAATGAAAATGCTAGAAACATTAACGAAACGGGTGGAATCGGGCGAAAAGAAAATTGAGACTAATGATAAGAAGGTAGAGTCATATAATTATCGGGTCGATCAAATCCCTGGAGAACCTCCAATATTGAAAATCCCGGACTCCGAGAAGTTTGTCCAAAAGCCTTTTCCTCCGAGCGCGGGCCGAAGCCGATCCCAAAAAAGGCTTTGTATGCCCGATATTCCAAAATATAACAAAACCGCGGATCCAATTGATCATGTGACCTTGTACACATGCGCCATCAAAGTTAACGACTTTGAAAACGATGAAATTAGTCAGTGTTACTGAAGAAGTTCTGGGAAACTCTGTCAAAGAGCAATGATATAGTACCCCAACTTGCCTCCAAACTCCATTGATTCATTCACTATGCTGGAGGATGCCTTTGTAAAGGCTCATGTCGGGGCCATCAAGGTCGAGACCATAAAATCGGATCTTTTCAAGGTTAAGCAAAGGGACAACGAGATGCTCAAAGAGTTCGTGTCAAGATTTCAAATGGTACAGATGGACTTACCTCCGGTTGTAGACGATTGGTCTATTCAGGCATTCACTTAGGGACAACCCTCGAAGCTCCTTGGCTTCAGTGCAGCTGAAACAAAACTTGGTCAAGTACCCGGTGGTAACTTAGGTTGACGTCCACAACATGTATCATTCAAAAATCAGAGTCGAGGATGACAAATTCGGAGCCCCCTCTGGTTCTGTTTATCCAAACAGAACCGATAACAGGTCAAGAGGGTCGTCGATCATGAATCAAGGCCGGTCCGAGATCGGTACCAACCATACAGTGCAGATCGAAGGGGAAACGAGTCCGGGTGCAACTCTAAGGAATGAAAGGAGAAGCAATCGAGGGCCCAATAACCGAGGCCTAATGAGCAAAAATGACTTCGACAGGCCGCTTGAGGGGAGGGAAGCTCCGATATTGTCAGAGTAACCTCAACATTGATGCAGCCAACATCGTATCAGTCATCAGGCGCATCAAGGAGACCAAGTGGCCTCGACCATTGCAGTCTGATTCTACCTAGAGAGATCCTAACCTGATGTGTAAGTATCATGTCACTCGTGTCCATAGGACTGAAGATTATCGATAATTGAGAGAAGAAGTTGCCCGTTTATTTAATAACGGACACCCGTGGGCCAACAACCACTTCAGAAAAAGGGAGACAACAAAAAGACTGAACAAGAGGAACCCCAACACGTCATCAATATGATCATTGGAGGGACGATACCCCCTAAGGGCCGGTGAGAAAACGCACTAAAATGTCGATCACAAGGGAAATGCACCCGAGATTATATCTCGCAAGGAACCATTTCATTCAGCGATGAGGATGTAGAGGGCAGCGTACAACCTCATAATGATGCACTGGTAATTTTTGTGCTTTTCAATAATTCATGGGTTAAACGTGTGTTGATTGATCCAGGTATCTCGGCCAACATCATCAGATTGAGGGTCATAGAGTAGTTGGGGTTACAAGATCAAATAGTGTCAGCAGTCCGAGTATTTAACGGGTTTAACATGGCATGTGAAACCACTAAAGGGGAGATAACCCTACCCGTAAACACCGTTGGGACCATCCAGGAAACAAAATTCTATGTGATCGAAGGGGACATGAGATATAACGCTATATTCAGAAGACCACAGGTTCACAACATGAGGGCAGTACCTTCAACCTTACACCAGGCGTTAAAATTCCTTACTCCGAAAGGAATCAAGACGGTATACGGAGAACAGCCAACTACAAAAGAGATGTTGGCAGTCGATGAAGTACTCCCTATACCCGCCGTCCCGACATTAAAGAACACAGAGCTGGCCAGAAAGGCCGAAGTCAAATAGCAATCACCAACACCAGTCCCGGTCAGACTAGAGGATCGAGGAGTTGACGAGGAAGATAATTACAAAATTTCAAGATCTTTCATAGCTCTTGATGATAATGATGCCACTAAATTGACGGTCGAGGAGCTGAAGCAACTCCTGAGCTCAGGAAAAAACTCATTGAATTCCTTATAGCTGGACCAGAAGCTTCTCAAGCTCAAGCATTTACTTTGTGCTTGGGAGTCCCTGATGATTAAATAATTCAAGATTTTACCATGACTGCAATTTTAGAGAGACACGAAAGCAAAAGCCGCATATAGAAATTATTAGATTATTTCTCTCGGTCCCATCTTGACATGACAAGGATCCCACCGGAGGTAACCACTCATAAGCTAAGTTTGGACCCGAAGTTCCATCCGATTAAGCAAAAAAGGAGACTTTAGTCCGAAGTCAAGCACACATTCATTAAGGACGAGGTATCTAAACTTCTTAAAATAGGATGCATTTGGGAGTGTTATGTACCCGAACTGGTTAGCTAACGTAGTGGTAGAACCTAAAAAAGGAAATAAGCTAAGAATGTGTGTAGATTACAAAGACTTGAACAAGGCATGCCTTAAGGATTGTTTTACTTTGCCTAACATCGGTCGGATGATCGATGCAACGGCCAGGCACGAGATACTTAGTTTTCTCGATGCCTATTCCGGGTACAACCAAATTCGGATGGACCCGGGCGATCAAGAAAAAACTTCCTTTATCACTAAATTCGGCACATATTGTTATAACGTAATGCCATTCGGATTACAGAATTTCGATGTCACTTATCAACGCCTAGAAAACTGGATGTTCGAAGAACGGATAGGAAAATCAATGGAAGTTTACATGGACGACATGTTAGTTAATTCCCTGCGAGTAGACGACCATCTGAAACATTTGCAGGAAACTTTTGACATATTGAAGAGGTACAATATGAAGCTGAACCCGGAAAAGTGCGCATTCGGGGTCGGATCCGAAAAATTCCTTGGGTTCATGGTGTCCAATCGAGGGATCGAGATCAACCTCAATAAAAATAACGCTATCGAAGATATCACAGTGGTGGTCAATGACAAGACCGTTCAGAGTCTAACCTGGCGTATAGCCGCCCTGGGCCGGTCATATCGAGATCCTCGGACAAAAGCCACTGGTTCTTCTCATTGTTGAAAAAGAAGACTAACTTTTCCTAGACCTCGGAATACCAACAAGCTTTGGAGGAACTCAAACGGTACCTTTCGAGTCCCCCCGTGCTCCGCACTCTGAAGGTGGACGAACAATTATACCTTTACTTGGCAGTTTCCGAGGTGGTGGTAAGTGGAGTCTTAGTCCGAGAAGAGGAAGGTACGCAATTCCTTATTTACTATGTCATCAAAACTCTAGGCGAGACCAAAACGAGGTATCCTCACCTAGAAAAATTGGCACTCGCTTTGCTAAGCGCCTCCAGAAAGTTAAAATCGTACTTTCGATGTCACCCAATATGTGTTGTGACCTCTTACCCACTGAGGAACATCGTGCACAAACCCGAACTCTTTAGCCGATTAACCAAATGGACCGTCAAAATCAATGGGTATGATATCGAGTATCGGCCCCGAATTGTTCAGCCGCAAAACAAGGTCTACACTGACGGATGATTAAAGTTCATAAAGTGTGCAAAAGACCAAGACCTAAAGCCTTGCTGAAGTGTGGACCGCACAAGAATTGTACGGCCATAGAAGATGCTTCGCAGTCGCAATCCAGTATTGTGCGAATCTTGCCAACTGAAGAAATCTGCGGACCGCACATGGAATTGTGTGGCCGCAGAGCCTCCTGAGGAATATTTTTGTCAGCTAATTTTGAGCCACTATAAATAGACGAGTTTCACATTTTTAGGTCAAGTTTCGAAGTTTGAGCTGTTGTAGTCGTTATATTTTGCCATTTTAGGAAGTTTGTGATTTTATTGTTTAAAAATTATATTTTATCATTTTAGTCTTAGATTATGAGTTTAATTAGCATTTCTTCTTTATTTTCTTCAATTCTCACTATGAGTAGCAAGACTATTACTAGGGTTGTGACCCAACCCTAGTGTGTAAACCTTATAGGTATTTAATTTAATGATTGTTTATGATTATGTGTTGATTATGTAGATTAGTTTGTTTTTAAGATTAGAATTAATGGTTTCGAACATTGATTCATGCCTTTTTGACTTAGTCTCTACTTGAGAAAGAGGGACCTAGTCTAGGATAACTCGGCTAACAAGGAATTCGGATAATTGAGGGTTTGATTGGCCTAATTAAAGGGTTAAAACTAGAGATAGTGATAACCCGACTTGAGCTCATATCAACTATTTTGTTTGATACTCATTTGGATTTGAGAAAGCCAAATTGGGAAAAATTACTCTTTGAGCGAGAGGTATTGAGTGGGTAACATAGAGCTGAGAACTATAATACACCCCAATCAACAAAATAATTATTAATGTATTTAACCTATTAGGCGAACACCTAGGTTATGGTCACATCCCTAGGCTTTTTAACTATTTGAAAAAAAACACCAAAAATAATCATTCGCTTCTAGTTTCTTTTCTTAGCTTATAATTGCTAGAGTAAAATTAGAATTAGAAATCAAAACCTTTTGTGGAAGTGCAATTTAGTTATTCCTTTCGCGTCCTAACCCCTAGTAATTCCTTGTGGAAACCCCGACTCTAGTTGGGTACTATTCTTCCAATGACCATTTCTACTCACTATTGAGTGCGGATTGAACGTGGATCAACGATGATTTCAGCTAGGGGACAGTAGTAAAACTCATGAAATCGGTGATAGAAAAAGGTCACGCCGAAGTAAATTCTACGAGTTTAACTTGGGATTGGAGGAACAAGTACATAGATTACTTGAAGACTCAGAAATGGCTCTCAGATCTTAAAGAATCGAGAGCTCTGTGTATGAATCCTGCCAGGTTTAGCTTGTTCGAAGGGACTCTGTTCAGAATAACATTCGACGGTCCATTGGCCATATGCTTGGGGCCGGGAGATACCAAATATGCCTTGAGAGAAGTTCACGAAGGCACTTGCGGGAACCATTCGGGAGTAGAATCTTTGGTTCGAAAATTAATTAGGTCGGCTACTATAGGGTCAACATGGAAAAAAACGCGAAGAACTTTGTACGAAGATGTGATAGCTGCTAGAGACATGCACCGATGATCCATCAACCGGGAAAGCTACTCCATTCGGTCTTGTCCCCACGACAGTTCATGAAATGGGGAATGAACATCGTCGGTCCCTTGCTTTGGGCACTTGGAAAGACTCAATTCATACTATTCATGACCGATTATTTTTCCAAATGGGGCGGAGCTCAGGCATCGAGAAAGTTTGGGAAAAAGAAGTCATTGACTTCATTTGGGACCAACTAATATGCCGATTTGGTATATCGGTCGAGATCGTATCCAATAATGGGAAACAATTCGTCAATAACAAGGTAAATAAGCTCTTCAAAGATCACAAGATTAAGAAAATACTATCAACACCTTACCACCAGAGTAGAAACAGACAAGCAGAGTTTATGAACAAGAAAATTCTCCAAAACCTGAAAAAGAGTTTGACCTCTGCCAAAGGGAAGTGGAAGGAAATCCTGCCCGAAGTCCTGTGGGTGTACCATACGACTTCGAAATCTAATACCGGGGCCACCCCGTTCTCACTTGTCTACGGTGCTGAAGCCTTAATACTAGTGGAAGTGGGAGAACCGAGCCTTAAGTTCAATATGCAACCGAAGAGTCGAATGGCGAGGCCATGATCACAACCTTGAACTGTTGGATGAAAGGCGTGAGGCCGCCCTGATCCGGTTGGCTGCCTAGAAATAGTGGATAGAAAGATACTACACCGAAGAGACAACTTCTGACACTTCAAGATCGGGGAATTGGAGTTAAGGAAAGTAACATTACACACCCGGGACCTAAACAAGGGAAAGCTGGGACCAAATTGGGAAGGACTGTATCGAGTCATCGGAACTATCGACAAAGGCTCATACAAACTCAAAGCAGGGAACGATATGCAACTACCGAACAACTGGAACATAACTCACTTAAAACGGTTCCACTGCTAAGGTACGATCACAATTAATCTTTAATAATATTATGAATTAGACTAACACTTGCACGCAATGGCTAAGGGAGAATGTGACTATTAGGTCTGAAAGCATGCCTTGCACTCTTTTTCCCTTGAACCTGTTTTGTCCCAATATGGATTTTTTGGCAAGGTTTTTAACGAGGCAACAGTAAATCATGCTAACTTAGATTCGAAGTCCAATCTCAAACCGTAGTCAATGAGCACATCAACAGTATCCGAGCCCTCTCAAGCTCGACCTCGAATATTGGGGGCCATTATCCTCAGGTTAAGGTTCTTAGCAAGGAAAGGAGGACAGTTCGCACTTGATTAGCTAAGGTTCAGTGGTTAGGATACATTGTAAGGGCTAAACGATCATAAGATCCGTGCCTACGTAGCGCACCTTAGCCATGATAAGATTTTTTATCATGTACATTACACATTGAAACGAAAGAAAGTTCCCCTTGCTATTATACATTTTCTAGCCTCTTAAAACCCAGATTCTATGAGACCAAGGGCTACCCCTACGCGGGGACTATCGATCCCAAAGGGCTACCCCTACTCGGGAACTAACGAGCCCAAGGGCTACCCCTACTCGGGGACTATCGAGCCAAAGGGCTACCCCTAATCGGGGACTATCGTCCGAAAAAAGTTTGGATAAACTGGGCTATTAAATCCCGGGAGCACCAAACCTATTAGACGGTGCCCACAAACAAAAGGATATAGCCACCCAAAGAAGGCTCAGAGACGTTCGAAGATCGTAATCAAAAGAAAGGCCTTTATAAAAATTCAAAACCTGCTAAAAGGTTACCCTCGGCAAAAGCATCATCTAAAATCACTTAAGCATCTTGAAAAAGCTTCCGGTCACACCAATTTTTCAAAGCCTCGAGAAAATAAAGTTGCATCGAAGTCAGGATTCGTTCGAACTTCTGAGTAAATGGACGCCTTACAACTAAATTTGATTCTATGTTAAGGCATTAGGAACATTGCAGGAATAAAAGTTATGAAAAGATGCCAAAAAAAGTAAAGACTTGAAATTGCCAGAAGGGGAAATTTTTTATATATATTCCGGAATCTACTTACAAAGGCCCAATAAAAACAGCCTCAAAATAAACAATAAATTACATGAGACAAAAAACTAAAAAAGTACTAAGGCGTCTACACCTAATCTTCACCAGGGCCCGACTCCTTTCCAGAGTCGTTGGAACATTCGGATCCCACCGAACCCTCAAAACCTTCGGCACCTTCGGGCTCGTAATGCTTATTTGCCTCGGCCTCAGAAATTTTGGCTTCTTTGATCTCAGTCGATAGGTCAAAACCTCCGGCGTGGATCTCTACGAGGGTCTCTCTTCGGGATAGCCGCTTCATATATTCGGCCTTTGCCTTCAGGAAGACTTTGGCTGCCTCCATATCGGCCTTGTATTGGGACACCATTTCATCAACATCAACGAAGGTATATCCAACTTGGACTTTACTGCCTCGTATTCTCGCCCGAGAGCGTTCTGCTCCACAATAGCCGAGCTCAGTTGTGCTCGGAGGTCGTCGTTCAGCTAAGACCACTTGTCAGATTTCTTCTTCGCCACCCAGAGTTGAACTTCTATCGATGCCAAATTCACCTTGGTTATTTCCTTTTCCGAAGCCAGCAGGTCCATTTTGCTTTTCCACCCATCAGCCATGGCTTGGACCGCATTCATCTCGACCCGTAGTTGGTCGATCTGGTCTATCTTCTGTTGGACCTGCGAGGTTTTGTCATTATTCACCACTACTAGATTCTAATTTTTAACTTCAAAGACCTTTACCTTTTCGACCTGGTCGGCATGTTCCTGCCTCAGGATCAAAGCTTCCTTCAGAGCCATGTCCATCTCGGCATAAAGTTCCTTTACGGCCCCGTCTTGTTGCTCACTGAGGAGCTTGTACATATCCTTCTTTCGAGCCTTCTCCTTGAACTCGAACTCAAGCTGGCTGATCTCGGAGCAGTACCAGGGGAAACTCTCATGGTGAAGAACTGAGGCTTGCAAAACGACGAAAATGGTTAGAGATATCAAAACCTAAGTGGAATTCAAGAGGGAGTATTGATGCCTTACCCGGTTCAGCGCCTGTTGCACCTCATTGAAGAGACACGGCGTGCCCACCTCGTTCATATTTGCATGGTCCTCCTCGATAACAGGCATCGAAGGTAGCTAGCTATGCCCACGGGAGCGGATAGAATCTGAGCATCCTCCGAGGAAGTAAGAATAACCGATCTCTTGTGGCTGGGATACGCACTCGGAGCGGGAAACTGACTTACTAGTTTTGGGCTCGAACTCGGCCTGTCAACCTCCAAAGGAGTGTCCTTCTTCGAAATCTCAATGTCCCCCAGCCCCGAAAATTTTTCCAAAGTAGACGTGTCCACGCCATCGAAGAAGGAGTGGAGAGGGTATTCCGCGTCATGAACTCCTTCACTCGACCTTTCCTTTCCTTCTTGGACCTCCTCGAGCATGGACTCGGTGTATGAGGGCGTCTCAATGAAGTCTATTACATTTGTCGCCCCCTTAGGAATGGAAGTAGCTTCTCGGGAAGTCACAGTCCTCGTTTCAACCCCGGCCTCCCGAGTCGGGAGGAGATCAGCCTCATGGTTTTCTTCTTCGGTTATCACCTGCTCCCGGGCAGGGGTCGACCCGTGGGCAACAAAGATATCATCTTCTTCAATATTATCCCTGAGCCGGTAAAGAAAATCGGAGTATGCTACCTGGGACCCGATATTCTTTTTGGGCTTGTGGGCCCGAGCGGCCGACCTCCTTTTTATCTTTACCTCGAGCCCCTCTAAGCCCGAGGATTTTTTTTTTCTCTTTTTCTCCTACGCACTAGCACAGGGTTTCCCCGTAGCGGAGGGATCAACAGACAAGGACACATCCTCGTCCCTTTTCAGCCGCCTAAGTTCAGTGGTCTTAGGCAAACCTACGAAGGAAAAAGAAAGGGTCACCGTTATGTATGCTTGGGGCATAACGATAACTATTCTAAGAAGAGCCTTACCATGTGAACGGGCCTCCTATTAGCCCTTCAAAATCTTGCGCCATGATATGACATCTGCTTGCAGATGCCTTCGATCCACTCATTAAGAGGGGGGACCGTATTGGGAACCCGAGAAACAGCTGCACGATCACAAATACTGACGGTGAGAAAGAGAACAAAGAAAACTTGACACTTAAGGAAATAATGCACTTACGAGATGCATTCTACTTCTTGGGGAATGGCATAAACTTGGGAGGGATAAAATCTTCGATCTTCACCCTAACGAAGCGTCCCTTCCAGCCTCGGTCTCGATCCTCGTCAATGCTCGAAAAGGGGGTCTTGTTGGTCCGGCATGTGAGCTTGATTAGTCACTCCCCTCCTTGGAAAATTCAGGGACTATATAGATGGAGTAGGTGGTCGAGGGTGAATTGAGGAGACTCAGTATTATTCGCAAAGTAACGGAGGAGGATCACGATCCTCCAAAGAGATGGGTGGATTTCCCTAAGGCACACCTCATATCTTGCAGAAGTCCAAAACAATTGGGTCTACCGGGTCCAGTGTGAAGGGATATGTGTAAACACTTAAATACCCCTCCACATGAGTGGTAATATTGTCCTCAGGCCCAGGGACTACCACGTCCTTACCTCCTCAATTACAATCCTTTCGGACAATGGGAAGGGTATCATCGGTGACAGAGCATATATATCTTGATGCCCCTTCATCTCGGTCTTGTTTGGAAGAGGCCTTCTCAACTTTGAAGTCGTCTAAAGTCGAGCAGCCCCCGGGAATAAACTTTTCATGGGGGGCTCTGGGGTCGCTTCGGCGGCAGCCACTTCGGGAGCAGCCGTCTCGAGAACAACCACTTCGGGGATGGCTGCCTCGGGACCTGTGGTCGGGTGAGAAGATGAAAAGGCAACCTGTTGAGGAATTGATTTAGAAGTCTTGGCCATCGTAAATCTGGAAAATATGTGAAGATTTGAAGTTTGAGAAGGAAGATATGAGGGTCTAGGTTGAAAATCCAAGAAAATGTATAAAGGTTTGAAGGTAGGATGAAGACCTTGGTAGAAACTTAAGAAAAATTATGAATATTTGAAGGTTGAAGGTAAAAAGATAAAGATTTAAAAGAGTTGGAAGCTGCTAGGGAATTCAAAGATAAGGGCTAAAATCGGAAAGTGGAAAAGGTACACAAGGTCGAAGCTTTTATAGGAGAAACGTAATCATTGTGCGACGTTTCACATTTGGAGGCGACCAGCCGTGGGTGACATTGTCGAAGTCAGAGCGACATGAATAATGGGATGTTTCGGCACCTTCGTCGTTTCGATTGTAACGTACGAAGGAAGGAACCGGGGAACATCTATTGTTTCCCATTGTTTCGGAAAACCTTGGGAAACGAGGAGACTATCTTTATACGGGTAAAACCGAGGTATGACTGCATGGGGTTAGAAACGAAGCCGGGGACTTCTCGTATCAGAGGTCACACGGAGTGCTCGCCACCGGACCTAGCAAGCCAACACTCCCCGAACCCAAAGCGAGCTCATAAACCTCGGAAAGCACTACGAACAGTTGTACACGATAACAGAAGGCAATGATATCCGTGCCCGACCGGATATCATGGCGTGAATCTCGCCCGACGTCGGCATCATATCATTAATTGACGAGGAAGGAGTTTTTTTTTTTTTACCTTTTTTAGAGTTGTACTAGGGATGAGATTCTCGTACTATATAAAGGGAAAGTTTTTTCATTCAATACACATTGTAACACGTATATCAAAATAATGCAAACTTACTTCTTTGCTTTCTAGCCACTGAAAGGTTCATATTTTATTTATAGTTCTCCATACACATTTAGCTTTGAATCGGGGGCCCGGTGGAGGGTGAGATCACTGCTAAGCTAAACCGAGCGCGGACTCAACATCACAATTGATTTGATTATTGATTTTATTTTTAATTCGTTTATCTAACATTCTTGATTTCTTGTATCAAATCAAATCACATATTCTTAGAACAACGTACAAATTAATTGTTATCTGTTTTAAGGGTAAAAACACACGGGATATAAGACCAACAATATTATTTGACGTGTGCTTGTGGAACTAGTAGATGATACAGCATAGGAAGAGATAGAAACAAAGAAATGTCACCATCAGACGATAGAAACCTTTTCCTGAGTTAGCTTCCATTGATTTGTCTCAAATAAAATACTATCCCACTTGAAGTGGATCCCGAGCCTTTCGTTTCTTCTGCCACCTGACAAACTCACATTGGCTTAATTTGTTGGTTTCAGACTGTGTAAGCTTCCCCAGTTCCAATCATTCTTATTCTTTTGGTTTTCACTCTTATCTCATCAGCATTTCCAAAACCATGGGACAGATTCTTGAAAAACTCCAAGGTAATTTTACCCTTTCTATTCTACCTCTAATTTAATTGTGAATTTTGAACAGTTGTAGAACTGAATATCACCCTAATTGGAATTCAATTTCTTTGGTTTTTGTTAATACATATATCATAATGAATTCCATCATATCTTTTTCTAGCAGTAGCCAGATGTAGCTTGTATCTTGTCCAGGGATACATGTGGTGTGATCCTCTATTTCTTACACGCCTTATACTTATAGATATGTGTAAAAAATCATTTAACTGTAATAAATAGTATCAAATTTTGAACTCAGTGGTGAGAATATTAAGGTTGAACCTATCAGTTTAAATCCTAAATCCTTCTTTGTATATAAAGAGTAAGGTGGTCTTGGAAGAGTACTTGATGATTTTGTTATAGCAATTTCTGACCTGGCAAAATGTCATACTACAATTTTTTCCTGATTTTCATGATAGACATGAGTATTGGGACTTCTCTTTTTCTGCTTGTTTGATTGTGCTGATAAATTATCTCGTCCGATTAGTATTACTATTTATCACAGCTTTGCATCTTCATTTTGAATGAATAAAAATTAGCAACAAACAAGTTGAGTTGTTTTCTTAAATCAAACAGACAATTGCAGTTATTGGGATGATTCAATTGTTATTTCAACAAAAGTATCCTTTTTGGTTAGAAGTTGTGGCTCTCACAATTTAGATAGAAATCAATTTTAACTGATGAAGGATGTACAATTATTGGGAAAAGTGACTATTGAAAAGAGAGTTTGTTTTATGGATATATTCTAGAATTTAAGTTTGACTCTTCTAATACTGGAAACCTTAAGAAAAATTACATTCGAACTTTAGAAGCAAAGATGGGTTCATGTCCTGCTGCATTATGCTACCTTTCTATTTTGTAGTATGTTTAGTTTGGTCTGCATACCTATGTTGCTCGGACTTTGCAAAAATGGTATCGGGTGCACGTTGGATCCTCCAAAAGTAGTGCATTTTTGGAGGATCCGACACGGGTGTGGCTATATTTTTAGAGAGTCCGTGCAACATTGTTGCGTGCACAGTACCTTCCTCAAACCCCACTATATGCAATTATACTGGATATGTTGTTGTTGCTGTTGTAGTTGTTGTTGTTTAGTTTGCAGTGGTATCCCATTTACGAGCTACATATTCTGAGGTTGTGTAATTTCATCCTTATCAATTCTCTCCAACAATTACAACACCAACTACGATCAGCCCCATATGAATCCTCCCTTCTACATTTAAGCTCAACTCATGTCATCTTTATCGGTTCTCTCCAACAATTATTGCACGTTTTTAATTACTGTAACCTCGTTGCTCTTCTTTTGTGGCTGTCAAAAGTAAAATACTTGGCTGTTACTTGTGTGATCTTTCATGTAGAAGAACATCACAGACATTGATTTTCTCCAGTTTCTGTGTATACATTGTCTACATAGTACGACAGCTTATTTTACTCTTGTTTACCTCACATTTCATTGAGTCTATGACTTGATGAGGGTTGATATTATAACAATTATAGCTTGCCTACCTATAATATATCACTTTCTAATAACCTGTAGTACCAGGTGATGTAACATTTTGGGGTATTTAAGGCTTTTCAGGTTCCAGTCAACAGGCAGTTAACTGTAACAAAGATAAATGTGATTCATATTTTAATTTCGGTTGCAAGGAGAGCCTTGACGTAACTAGTAAAGTTGTTGTCATGGTCACGGGTTCAAGCCGTGGAAACAGTCTTTTGCAGAAATGCAGGGTAAGGCTGCGTACAATAGACCCTTGTGGTCCGGTCATTTCCCGGACCCCGCGCATAACGGGAGCTTAGTGCACCGGTCTGCCCTATTCTAATTTCGGTTGTTACTAACTAACTGTTGCAGGCAAGCAATGGAGAGAGAAACAGATGCGAAAAATAACAGACAAGGTTTTTTATCGTTTCAAAAATGAAACAGGAAGAGCTAATCTGAAGTTTGAAGACCTTTATATTGCTGTTCTACTTGTCTACAAGTAAGCCAATAATTTCTTTTTTCAGCCTCATTCATGCAATACCTTGTGGAGAACATTATACCTTTTTATTTTTCGTTTATTACTTGAGAAGGTGTTGCATTTAATCACTTGTGATCTTGGCAGTGATATAAACAAGCTTTTGCCTGGTCCTCACTTTGATCCTCCTCCTAAAGAAGAAGTTAGAGCCTTGATGGAGGTATGCTGCATTTTAACTGAACCATTTTGCACAAGATATCATTTCGGCAGAGTTAATTGTCCACACATTGTTAGATTGAAAATCAGAGTTTCATCTTTGCTATAGTAATGACTATCAGTTTTAACGATGCATCTTATGTTCCTTTTCTGAGAATTAATGTTTTCTTAGCCTTATGAAACTTAATCTTGGGTAATATACAGACATGAATTTGGATACAAACTTTATTAGTTTACTTGCCCTTTTCCTTCCTACTGAACAATGGGGTGTTTATTTTTCAATCTCATGAATGATTTTACTTTGACTTTGAGTTATCGTAATCGAGGGGATTGTTTCATTGCTATCATAGTATTATTTGATCTTCTCTTTTTCTCGTTGTTACAGGAATGTGACATGAATCTTGATGGGGAACTAGATCACGAAGAATTCGTCAAGTTTATTAAAAAATTAACAAAGGATACATTCATCACTGTGAGTCAGAGACTGATTATTACATTGGCAGTAGCACCAACAGTTGCTCTTGTAACAAAGAGGACAACAGAAGGAGTCCCTGGTGTTGGGAAAGTGGTGCAGAAGATCCCAAATGCAGTTTACGCGTCTCTTGTGACCCTCACCATTGTCATGTTTCAGAAAGCTGTTGAGGCTAGGGAATAATGAAATTTGTTTTCTTTCAGAAACAAGTTTCTATTTAATGTGTATAATTAAGATAACAGACATCTGCAACACTTTCAAGATTTTATGTATCTCATCTCATTGTTGATCATAGTTACAATAACTTTGCACAAATCTCTTGTGAATTCAGATGATGTAAATCCTTGCATTAGGCTAATATGAGCCGAAAGTCTCCCGGAAACAGCCTCTTTACCTTCCGGGGTAGGGGTAAGATCAGCATACACTCTACCCTCCCCAAAACCCACTAGTGAAACTATTACTGAGTTGTTGTTGTTGTAGGCTAATATGTGAATTCATGTTTCGGTTGGGCAGCTGACAACTTTTACATTGTTTGGCGTAATTGGTGATATGAGCAGCTTTTCTCACCGCATGCATTGTAAAAGTTTTGTTTTTTAATGTTTAAGTCTAGCCTAATGTCTTTCATCCTCTTTTCTCATACAATTTTACTGCATAAGGATTAAGGAGGAAATAAGCAACGCATTTGTATTATATTGAAGCCGACTTCAATAGGAATCATTTTCAGTCAGCTCAGGGCTTCGGGTCTAACTCAACCTCAAAAACTAACTCATGAGGAAGTGGAACTCTAACAAAGCGTCCACAATAAAAGACATCCCAACGCCGTTTGCTCTACTGGCTGAAACTATGTTCTTTTGCCACTTTCGAGCATTATTTGAATGAGTTTAAATTCGTGTACTGACATGTATTACGTTTTTCAAACCGTCAGGTTAATTTGACTTGCAACGTGTAATCTTAATTGCATTGTTGGTATAGTAACAAGAAAAATAGAGTACAGTCAAACCTCTCTATAAAAACATTGTTTGTTCCGAATATTTTTGAATGTTATAGCGAAGTGCTGTTATAGAGAACATATATTAAAACATAACATGAAAATTGGTTCCGGAAAAGTTTGGCTTTTATAGTGAAGTATCATTGTATAGAGAGGTCTGACTATACAACTTGCTATAATCGGTTGAATTAAAAAAAAAAAATTAAACATATTACTCGCACTTTCATGCACAGAAAGGGAATTTAAAAACAACGTAATTGTTCCCAAGGAAATGGAGAACAAAACCTTACTCTATCTGAAAGGAGTACTTCATTGGTATAAATCAATGAGCATCCACACGACAGACACACCATACATACAGCATGAAGTTGTTAATGGGAAAAAGATGCAGGAATACACAGGCAATGCTAGCAGATTTGCCGTTTACCACTCGAAGGAACCTTTAATATCATCCAAGGTCTGCCCAAGGGAATGCCTGCCAAAAGAGAAGGAATAAGTACAAACTAGAGATTCAGAATGAATCCTAAAACCAAAGGTGAAAGGAGCTCATTTTATTAGCTTTGAAACATATTCAATGAGAAGGTAAATGCCAGAATGAGAAAGGTTGCAGATAGTAAGACTCAAAGTGAATTCCATTAACATTATCTGGTATCAGGGACGGATGCACCTTCAACGATTCGTCGGAAAATTTTACTAAGTATATGTATTAATACTATGAGAAAACGTATAAGCAGAAAAAAATAACACCACGTAACATCTGTCTCTTGGCATGTTGGTTATGTGCTTGACTTCTAAGAGGTTAGAGGTTCAAACCTCAACTAGCAACATATTATTTGGAAATATTTGTGAGAGCCGTGGAATTGAACTCGTGACCTTTTCTAACTTATGGGTTAAGGCTATTTGGTTGTCTACAAATGTGATAAGTTATTTATTTTCGTTCTTTTAAAAATTTCGACACCACTTACAAAAATTTATGTGTACGCCCCTGTCTTGTATCAGACATCATATGTTCTAGCTTTTGTTTCAACTGAAAAATAAACAAGAGGGGTAGGCAGTAGAAGAAAAAGGGTTTTAACAGAATTATTTCCGGTGGCTAGTTTCATCTGCTTGGTACCAGTTCAGACACAAGAGTGAGCACTCAGTAAAACCTCATGGTAAAATTACTATTATACAAGCTTTAAATCTGCCCAACGGACAGTATTCTGAGAAGAAATGGGAAAACCTAGTAAGACTCTTGTAACTAGTAATTAAGAGGGAAGTAAAGTTTAGTACTACTGAACTGATTGCAACATTTTCAAGTGGAAGTCTATCTGAAAGTTTTGCATCAGCTTAACTGAGATATGGGTAAGCTTGCTGGTGCATGTAGGAACCAAGCAAAAAACATAAACATGATTGATGGGCACAAGTCAGCAATATCTCAATCTGAGAGTGAGTAACAAGGAAAACACAGCACGATCACGCGCACATAAATAATTTAACAAGCAAGGTTTGATGCTCTTATGAAAATGGTGGAAATTGCAAAACAGTTTAAACAATCTAAACCGCCCACCCCACCCTAAAATAGATTCTTATAAGAGATTAACACCTACGTATCTAATTTCCGATGGTGAAACCATTATAAATGTATAGATAATTACCATGGTCTGGAAAATTATCCTCTAATCCGTATTTAAGCTTGAATGCAGATTGTTACCAATCTTTGGGGATGTCTAAATCCTAATTGATCAGTCAACGAAAATAAAATATTTCAAAAATTACTCAAAGTAATCCACTTTCAGCATAAATTATCCAAAAGAACCAACGCATTCATCAGAAAAAAGAATTTTAATCTCACTCAGCAAATTTATAGGAGCCTCTGGCACAATCCCCTACGTACAAAATATTTCTGTTTTCACGGAAATTTTATCATCTTAAACCTGAGGATCTCAGCTTACTTTGTGCTCCTACTATATATGTTGTTAACAAGTTGATAGCAACCAATTGTAACCTAATCTACTTAAGTTATATGCAGCTCTCTGAAAGGTTATATAGTGATGTACTTTCAAGGTTTTGTACTTCTCAAGCACAAAGAAGAGAAAAGTAAAAGCACCTCGCTTTCAAGGTTTTGTACTTCTCAAGCACAAAGAAGAGAAAAGCAAAAGCACCTCGCTAAAGTTTTTCATAAAACTAGAGAAAATGTTCTTCAAACTCACGTGAGAAGAATGTAAGATTGAAAAAAACCTCACACACTCATTCTTCAGTCCTGCAAGATTGCAAGAAGCGTTGAATAGAGGAAGAACAATGAAATAAAACGTAAATCACGTTTTTGAAGCAAAGAACTTAGAAAAACTAATCACCAATGTTTATTTTCATTGAGCCCTTTAAATAGACCTTACAATGAGTGAAATTGATAAAGTTAAGGAAAACTAATCCTACTTAAACTAGAATAAGAATAAGGCTAAGAAAATCTATCCTAACTAAAATAGGAAAAAGAATTCTACTCGGAATGGGCTACCAACAAATAATCCTAGTTTGATTAGAACTATAAATATAATCCTACTAAAACAAGAATTAAGAAATACTAACCTTTAAGGAAAAAAATTCTTAATCTTGAATAGATTATTGGCAAATTCTTGAGATTCTTGGGTCTCAATTGGACTAAGGCTAACTAGTATAAGCATTTTTTAATTGGGGCCCAATTCTCCAAATCCATTGGCACCTTCAAGAGCCAAATAAGCCTCCATTGTTGTAGAAAACATGGCCTCCATATGTTCATCATATAACAACATTAACACAACATGAAAATAATATTATTGTAAGCTTTTACTGTAATAACCCGAAATATTTTGATATACTTATTAATTGTGGGATTGAAGAATTAATCTTTTTTTATATAGTTATGGGGCCTAAGCTAGTAGAAAAGAACTTATTATAGTAAATAAGATAGTATATTAAATAAAGGCAAAATGACCTCCGAGCCACCTAAACTTGCACCCATTTGTCAACCTGGAAAATGAACTTAAAGTTTTCCATTTGAACACTTATACTCGACGGAATAAAATACCTCCAGCTGAGCGTATTCCTCAATTGCTACGACACAATTGACACGTCATATTCTTAACCTATTGTTGTTTGACATATGTATTTGTAGGTCCTAGTCTCTTTTTACTAATTTATAAAAAAAATTGAATAAAAAGAACTTTTTCCTTTCTCTTCTTCACCATGGCATCACCATTATCACAACATATTTCATCCACCATGGACACCACTCTCATCCACTCTAAAACCGCCCAAATCAACTATGAACTCCGTCCTTCTCCACTCTAAAACTCCCACATCAATAAAAAATATCAATTTCTTAATTGTTTTAACTTTATTTTCTTTCCATTCCTTTTTGCCATGCTTGCTAGGATCGTGGAGGAGCTAAGAGAGGGACTGAAGAAATACGGGAATTGCACGAGATATATGGAAATTCTGATAGATATTTAACTCTTAAAACCTCGACATTCAAATCACCTATCTGCAACTAAGAGAAGAACAATCAATCCACCCAGGGAGAAGCCATCACTGATCTCATCAAAACCTTTAACCACTGAAACCAATCAAAACCTACGATTCCAGGAAATTCGAAAAGTAGCACAAAATTTTTACAATAAGAAAAAAAAACTTAATGGAAAAAAGGAAGAAGAGGAGAAATTAAAGAGGGTATCGGGGAGGTGGAGGGGAACCAGACTAATGGGGGAGATGATCA
>ML398247.1:49024-75233 GCA_005239525.1 Nicotiana knightiana
GGGGGGAAGGCAATCAGCGAAGGGGTAGCTAAGGGACGGATTTTCTTTTGTCATTTCCTTTTCTTTAATTTTTAAAGTTTTAGTATATTTTTTAATGAAAACTAACACATTCACGCGCCTTACAAGTGTGATTTGCACACAGTTCGACCAACTCAACTATGTCATCGCCACATAATTATGGTCAACGGTCAAAGTGGTTTATTAATATGAAAATATTTAAGTTGAAGCGTTCATAGGGAAAACTTCTAAGTTTATTTACCGGTTGACAAACCCGCTCAAGTTTAGGTGCCCGGAGGCTATTTTGCCTTAAATAAATGATACACATTATAAATTGAGAATTAGAAGTAAGTGACTTTGGCTATTATTTAAAAGGTTAATAGCTGGCCAAGTCCACTCTTCTTAATATCCTATTGTCCGATTTTTCTTAGGAGTTAGGTATACTAGGGCTTATTTTTTATAAGAAAAAAAAATAGCAATAAGATCAACTAAAAGGGAATTTCTCGGAAGTTGGTGGCTGCGTAAAGGAGGTTGCACCGTATACATTCGGCTTCAGGTATTAAAGTTCCATTCAATACATATTTGCTGCAATCGCTTTGCCCAAGAAGAATAAGATAGGCATTAAGTAACCAATTATGTTGTAACGATTAGAAATAAAATAGTAGCATCACAACAAATGCAATAATTAGTTAGTTAATGGTTAGACAAAAACATATAGAATTCTAAGAAGAAATAATCTTGATGGAAAGAAAGCTTTTGCTTATATAATTCGGTCTCTTCTATTTTTAATTTAGGATACATAATAATTACCCAATGATTGGGTAATAATAAGGAGACCATATAATTGTATAACAATGAATGGATGTAGAATTCTATAATAAAATAAGTAGTGAATTGCATGAGAAATTACTACTATCTTGACAATTTTCCACGGCTTGAAGTGTCGTGTCTGATATTTGTGTGGGTATATATATTTTTATTAATTAGACTGAGGGTAGACTTTGATTTTGACTTGTCCTAAAATTATGAAATTATTCACCTAAACTAATTAGGACGTGTTATTCAATATTTTTTATAGAATGAGGCCATTGGAGGCCGTTTGATTGGTGTTCTAAACGCTGCAAAGTTGGGGAACGTCCTGTTAGCAAGGTAAGCTTTGATGCTTGCTTTTCAAACCCGTTTTGAAAGTATGTTTTGTTTGTCTGGTCCATATGTTGGGACGAGCGTGTGCTTAGCAGTTGCGGTGATCTTTGACTAGCAGCAAATATAATTATTTTGTGAAAAAGGTGAAATTATTCAATAAGTGATTTGTAGTATGGTGTAGCCTCGTGCTATGGCATTGGTGCGTTAGAAATTATTTCTTCGCTGCCGTAATATATTTGGGGCATTGTGTACGCTACCGTGGACTCGTTAGGGTGTTTGGTTAATCTCCTTCACTGCCGTTATGACAAGTTCTTAGTATAGATTGTGTTGGATATATAATGTTGAATAATTGTTTAGACCTTATGGAATAATTATATGTTGAAAGAATTTCTGTGCATATTAATTTTGTGCTCGTTGTGTGTTTGTATTTTCTAACACTTGTTCCAGGAGTATTTAAAATGGTGGGTCGAGGATCTTACTGGGTTATATTTATGTATAACTCACTCCTTATCTATATGTCCATGCATATACTATTGCTGAGGTGAGGCGCCGCATTGTTTGTGTACCTATTTCATGTCCTTTTTCTTCTTTTCTTTTTCTTTTGGGGTTTACATGTTCGGCAATCAAACTCATATAACACTATTAGATGCTCCATGGCCTTCGTATAGAATTTGGGTTAGAGATGTATTACTTGAGTGTTCATGTTATTATTTTAGTTGGGTAATTATTTCGTATTTAGAATTTATTTTTTTTGTTTGGACTTATATGTGTTTCATGTGTTTCTCTCCGTGCTTATATAAAAGGTTAAGAGCACATGAATTGGTTTTCCTGGCGGGTGGTATTAGCTGGGTATCAGTCACATCTAGGGAATAGTTTGGGACGTGACAAAGTTGGTATCAGAGCTTAGGCTTTGAGTCACAGGTCATAGAGCAGTGTTTAGTAGAGTCTTGTTCATGGGCATGTAGGTGCCCATACTTTTGATTTTGAGGCTAATAAACATTTAGGATATTTTCCCCTCTTTCATTCCTTATTCGCGCGTTGAGATGACTCGAGATTGACAATTACATACAATTGTTATTATACAATTATATGGTCTCCTTATTATTACTCAATCATTGAGTAATTATTATGTATCCAAAATTAAAAATAGAAGAGACCGAATTGTATAAGCAAAAACTTTCTTTCCATCCAGATTGTTTTTTCTTAGAATTCTACAAATTTTCGTCTAACCATTAACTAACTAATCATTGCATAATTGTTGTGCTACTAATATTTTACTTTCTAATCGTTACAATATAATTTGTTACTTAATGTCAATCTTATTCTTCTTGTGCAAAGAGATTGCAGCAAATATGTATTAATGGAACTTTAATACCTGAAGCCGAATGTCTACGGTGCCAACTCCTTTACGAATCCACCAACTTCCGAGAAATCTTCTTTCAGTTGATGTTATTGCTATATTTTTTTCTTTTCTCTATAAAATGTAAGCCCTAATATACCTAACTCCTAAGAAAAATCTAACAATAGGATATTAAGAAGGGTGGGCTTGACCCAGTTATTAACCTTTTAAATAATAACCAAAGTTACTTACTTCTAGTTCTTAGTTTATAATGTGTAGTTAGCCCCCTAGTCATTTATTTAATAGTTTATAATGTGTAGTTAGCCCCCTAGTCATTTATTTAATATATTATCTTATATATTATAATAAATTCTCTTCTACTAGCTTAGGCCCATTAATTGTACTAAAAAAAAATTAATTCTTCAATCCCACAAATAATAAATATATCAAAATATCGGGTTATTGCATTCTCCCCCACTAAAAAGAAGAGAGGTATGAATACTTCGTTGTTACACTCATCTTATCTTTTCATATTTACACTACATATGCCTCTTGTAACTCTTTGGAAACTTAGTAACAACTACAATTATCCCAAGAGTCAGAATCTCTACTCTAGTGTCTTAAATCGTAGTTAGATTCGTTGAACACCTTCGATTCATCTTATGTAGAACCTTAGTATAAGGAACTTCCTCGCCTGTGGCAATCATGTTATTCTAAGACCATAACCTGATAATTATGCATCAAATCGCATGACACCAATCAGTCCATCCACATGTTAACATTAAAGTGAGACATCGACAACACGTAGAGCGACTACGGTGTCCCTTCCCTAAACAAATAATACACCTTCTATATATACTCTATCCACAAATAAAGTATCCTCACCACGTATGGCACATTAAGAGACTCAGACTTCCCGTTCCAAATTTAAAGCTAAAGATAAGGACACATACGAATATCATATGTATAGTAATAATACATGTGACTACCACATTAGATACCTCAGCGTCATGTCTGTTCATTGCAAAGAATCTCGGCGGTCCACCCTGTCTATCGTGTCTGCGGGCACCCTATGGAGCGGCTCTAGCTGGTTGAGTCTAAGTAACTATTGCAGTTCCTTGCGGCTATATAATAGCCAGACTAGTACTAGAATTACCCTTCGGACAATATTTAGCGATGTCCTTTTTCACCACAAGTAAAACAAGTACCAGCAATACAAAAGCAACGACCACTGTGGTTCCTACCACATCTATAACATCTTGGATATTGTCCGAATTGAAACAAACTGTTATCCTTCTCCTGCATCTGTTGCTGACCTTGTCTCACCGGAAACGTATAGCACACACTCTAATTGAGTAAGCCTAAATTACCCACGATTATAACCACTCTTGCCCCAGATGGAGCACCACTAAACTCGCCTATACTGCGGGCCTTTTTGGCCCTATCCCTCTTCTGATAGGACTCATAACGGAGAGCAGAGGTAGTAGTGTCAACTACCTCTGAATATATGTTACCTCGCACTTACCCAACCACATGATCACGATAACAATGCTCAAGTCCATCCACAAACCGTCTCACCTTCTCGTGCTCATCTGCAACTAAAAAGTGTACATACGTCGCTAACTCAGTAAACTTAGCCTCAAACTCTGTAACTGTCATAGTGCCCTGACACAGTTGCTCAAACTAACGTCTCATGCCCTCTCGTTTGCTTAGTGGAATGAACATATCCATAAACATGGCTGAAAACTCTGACCAAGTAATTGGTGGTAACCCTACTTGTCTGAATCGAAGTCCACCATGAATCAACATTCCCTGAAAATAGAAAAGTTGTAAACTTTACTCCACGAATCTCCTTCAGTCCCAATGTAGTCAATATCTTTTCACAACGCTAAATGAACTTTTAAGGCTCAATAGAAGTCGGGTAGCATCAAACTTTGGTGGCTTAAGATCCACGAAATTCTGCAGATCCCTGTTGAGGGACCATCTAGCTGCAACATTCAGATGAACTTGTATTTGTGTCTGTGAAGCAGTTTGAGAAATTGGAGGTCCACCCTGAGTAGGCACTAATGCCTCTAGCACATTCAACAACCTTGCCACTGCGTCTGCAGGTAGGGTAACAACAGGCACAGGAGCGTCTGGAACCACCTGTCCTTGCACTTGCTCGAGCATAGCAGCTTGGGCTTGACCCATGTTCAAAACTTCAAGTTGAGTAGCGGCCTGTGTCCTGGTTTGAAATCTAGTCTAGTGAACCCTAGTTTGACCACTACCATCGGTAGTATCAAATTGCATGAGAAATTAATGTTTCGAAACTTTTGGGTATATATCTTAGGCTACTCTTTTGACAAATTTTCACGGTTGGAAGTGCCGTGTCTGATATATATTGGGGTACATATATTTTTATTAATTAGACTGAGAACCCGCTTTGATTTTTGACTTGTCTTAAAATTATGAAAATTATTCACCTAAACTAATTAGGACATGCTATTCAATATTTTGGATTGATTGAAGTCATTGGAGGCCGTTTGACTGGTGTTCTAAACGCTGAAAGGTTGGGAACGTCCCGTTAGCCAGGTAAGTAAAACTTTAAGCGTTGATGCTTGCTTTCCAAACCCGTTTTGAAAGCATATTTTGTCTGTTTGATTCATGTGTTGGGACGAGCGTGTGCTTGGCAGAATCGATGGTTTTTTACCAGTAGCAAATATATATTATTTTGTGAAAATACTAAAATTATTTAATAAATGATTTGTGGTATGGTGTAGCCTCATGCTATGGCGTTGGGGCGTTAGAAATATTTCTTCATTGACATTATATATTTATGCATGCCATCGTGGTAGATTTGGGGCATTGTGTATGTTGCC
Source organism: Nicotiana knightiana (assembly GCA_005239525.1). Lineage (NCBI taxonomy): Eukaryota > Viridiplantae > Streptophyta > Magnoliopsida > Solanales > Solanaceae > Nicotiana > Nicotiana knightiana. The sequence goes on from ML398247.1 coordinate 54,362, forward strand.
GTGGACTCGTTGGGGTGTTTTGTTAATCTCCTTCGTTGTCGTTTATGACAAGTCATTGTGTTGAGATATATAGTAGTGTTGTTGAATAATTGTTGGGACCTATTGGAGTAATTATATGGTGAAAGAGTTTCTGTGATTTCTATGCTCGTTGCGTGTTTGTATTTTCTAACACTTGTTCCAGGAGTATTTAAAGTGGCGGGTCGAGGATCTTACTAGGTTATATTTACGTATAACTCACTCATTACCTGCATGTCCTATTGCTGAGGACGAGACTAGTGGCTAAAGAGTACGTGAGTGGATTCTATTGTTGAGGTGAGCCGCCACATTGTTCGTTGAGGCCATTTTTCAACTTTACCTATTTCATGTCTTTTTTTCCTTATCTTTTGGGGTTAACCCGCTTTCTTCGATATGTTTACCTTGACCTTCACAACACTTACTTATCACTTGTTATAAATATCATAAGTACTTATAACCTCAAAAATAGTCTTGTCCTTGAACTTATAAGTGGCACACCCATAAGTGAGTGTTGCGCGCCACACTTATAATTGAGAGGCTATAAGGCATCTAGGAAATGTTACCCTTCTTTTGTTTCCAAATCATACCATAGAGTTGAGTCGTAAGAATTCAGTATGACGCTTTCGCCAGATTTTGTATGCACCAGAGGTGCATGTATTACTGTAGAGTTTTAAGGCGTAATTTCACCTATGTTGAAGGGAGGTTATGAAAGAAATAGAAGATACGATGCGAGAATGAAAGGTAAGTAAGGTAAAGGTGAAGAAGATACGAGATACTCAAGTATAAAAGGTTGTGAATAGTCGAGACTTCAGATATAGTTGGGTTTTAGTTTAGTTTACAGAGGAGACCCTAGCAAAAGTTTGTAAATCTCTAAGAGTTAACATTCGAGGATGAATGTTTCTAAAAGGGGGAAGGATGTTACATCCCGTAATGTACGTTGGGTTTGTCATACGATAATCGACATAAGTCCAGAACAAGACTATTTTTGAGGTTATAAGTACCTATGATATTTATAACAAATGATAAGTAAGTGTTGTGAAGGTCAGAGGGCAAACAAATCGAAGCGAGTTTCATTGATGTTTGATATTTTGGGATAAAATACGGTCCAAGCTATAATACCCTGTATTTATGGACTGATGTTATACCACATGACCATGATAGTAAGGTATATGAAATATATTAGTATTTAAGTGAATCGAGACCTAAAAATTATTGTGTGAATAATTGGTTCAATGTTGGTATAAAGTCATGGAATATGGAATTAGTTATAAGTGGATAAGTATCATTTGTATGAATCCACGTGGAATCATGAGGATAAGGGGGACTCATGACTAATCAACTTTATAAGGATTGAGGTGGCAGCAATTAGGGAATTCAATATTAACTAGGCAAGTCTTGGAGCTAGGTGGCAAGATTAGGGAGTTTTGGTGGCTTAGTCATCAAATAATTGGGGCGGATAAGTAGTTAAAATGTTTGGATAGGCTTGATAAGCCTTCCAACGTGGCAGCAAAAGGCTTGGGAAATTGTGACTCTTTGGTTTATGAGATTAGGTGGCATTTAGGGGAATTTATGGGCTGCCACATGGCATAAAATTGGCCAAGGGTGGCACCAAAGTGCACGTGAGTCACATCACTTGATGTGCCTTGTTAACACATGATAATGCAACCCTTTAAGCATTTATATTATATACTTCTTTTGCAATTGAGATATAGAAAGAAGGTTAGAAATCTTTCCTTCTATTATTAGGGAGTCTCCTACTTTAGAAACATAGCAAACACATACATCCATGATACTCGATATGTCCAGCAACTTGAAATATGTCATGATCATAAAAAGTGCTTAGTTCTTGTTCAAAGATTTAAAGGAGCAAAAGTTGTTTTAGGCAAGCCCAAGTAAAAGTGTTTGATAAATTCCTCAAGTAAGGTATGTTAAGGCTATCCCTTTGTCACGACAAACCGATGGGTCGCGACGGGCACCCGGTATCTTACTCAACCGAGTACCAACGTAACGTATCTTTTTGTATTATACTATTATAGGTAAATGAGATGGAAAGGCTGCCGTGAGATAACTATAATAAAACATGAAGGAATACTTGTCATAGGACGACCCAACATGTAATACAAACTTATACATGACATACGGTATAAGACAAAAATGATCACTCGTATACTTAACATAGGCCGACAAGGCCATACAATCTTTCACGTACATGACATATGTCTATAAGCCTCTAAGAGTAGATAAATACCATACAGGTCGAGACAGGACTCTGTCATACTAATCAATACATGTCCAAATCATGTTGACTAACTAAGCAACTCCGGAGCAAATGGAGCGCGAACAACTTCCACTGAGCTGATAGCTTACTTGGAGAACTCTCAACCTGTCTATCGGGAACTGTGGGCATGACATGCAGCGTCCCCAAGCAAAAGGGACGTCAGTACAAATATATGTGCCGATTATGTAAGGAATGAAAATCAGTAAGTAAAAGACATGAGAGAAGCATGGAGTAAAAGTCTCAACATGTAAGTCTGTATCTCTGTGAAACATTTCATATTTATAATGTCATGTTTATGCATATAAATGTCGTACCATGCATGGGTATATGCGTACATAACATCATCAAGCCTCTGAGGGCATCCCATCATATCATCTCGGCCACTGTGGGCAAATCATCAACGTATACCAGCTGATTAGGTGGTGGTGCGTATATAACGCCATAACCTTTTCCCATATCCCATATACATGTAATATACGCATATATAACGTCATCTGGTAATGGGTCAATGTACATGTATAAATGCATGAGATGCATAAGAAGTGCGTTAATAAAATTTCTCGGAATGTCATAAGATAAATATGCCTTTGATTAATATCATGAAATAGACTTTATCAACTTACGTATTTTCTGAGACCCATGAACAGATGATAGAACAATAGGACACATGGGGAATCAAGAACATAGGCATCTCTAGTATTTTTATGAATAGAGTCATTTATGAAAGTTGTGCATTTGCTCGTTTCCTTTGTATCGTATGGATCATGCCAAAAGGAAGGTGGTGGTGCGTATATGACGTCGTAACCTTTTCTCATACCCCATATACATATAATATACGCGTATATAACGCCATCTGCTCATGGTTAAATGCACATGTATAAATGAATGCAATGCATAATGAAGTAAGTCAATACGATCTTGGAATGTCATGAGACCCATGAACAGATGATATAATAGTAGGACATATGGGGAATCAAGAACATAGGCAACCCTAGTACTTCTATGAATAGAGTCGTTTATGAAAGTTGTGCGTTTGCTCGTTTCATTTGTATCATAGGGATCATGCCAAAAGGAAAGAAGGGATAGCTTTAACATACCTTACTTGAGGAATTAATCAAACACTTTTACTTGGGCTTGCCAAGAACAACTTTTGCTCCTTTGAATCTTTGAACAAGAACTAACAACTTCTTATGATCATGGCATATTTCATGTTGTTGGACATATGGAGTATCATGGATGTATGTTTTGCTATGTTTCTAAAGTAGGAGACTCCCTAATAATAGAAGGAAAGATTTCAACCTTCTTTCTATATCTCAATTGCAAAAAAATATATAATATAAAGGCTTAAAGGCCTGCATTATCACGTGTAAACAAGGCACACCAAGTGCTATGACTCATGTGCACTTTGGTGCCACCCTTGGCCAATTTTATGAAGCAAGTCAATACGATCTTGGAATGTCACGAGACCCATGATATAATAGTAGGACATATGGGGAATCAAGAACATAGGCAACCCTAGTACTTCTATTAATAGAGTCGTTTATGAAAGTTGTGCGTTTGCTCGTTTCATTTGTATCATAGGGATCATGCCAAAAGGAAAGAAGGGATAGCTTTAACATACCTTACTTGAGGAATTAATCAAACACTTTTACTTGGGCTTGCCAAGAACAACTTTTGCTCCTTTGAATCTTTGAACAAGAACTAACAACTTCTTATGATCATGGCATATTTCATGTTGTTGGACATATGGAGTATCATGGACGTATGTTTTGCTATGTTTCTAAAGTAGGAGACTCCCTAATAATAGAAGGAAAGATTTCAACCTTCTTTCTATATCTCAATTGCAAGAAAATATATAATATAAAGGCTTAAAGGCCTGCATTATCACGTGTAAACAAGGCACACCAAGTGCTATGACTCATGTGCACTTTGGTGCCACCCTTGGCCAATTTTATGCCATGGGGCAGCCCAAAAAATTCCCCTAAAATGCCACCTAATCTCATAAACCAAAGAGTCACCATTTCCCAAGCCTTTTGCTGCCACGTTGGGAGGCTTATCAAGCATATCCAAACATTTTAACTACTTATCCACCCCAATAATTTGATGACTAAGGCCTCATTTGTTTGCACTTAATGGAGGTCTGAATCTTAATCATTCAGATCTCAGACATTAAGTGTGTTTGTTTTTAATGTCTGAATCTTAATTATTCAGATCTTAATAATTAAGTGTGTTTGTTTTTTTTAACTTTACAACCACTTAATGGGTCTGTATGATTAAGATCTATAATAGAGACTTACTTCATTAAGAGGCTATCATCCATGTTCATTACTAACTGCAGCCACCACCTACCATTATCAACTACCACCATACCACCCACCACAACCATACTCAACAACTACCACCACCATCATCCTCAATCATAGGTGCCACCATTATCGACTACCACCACTGCCATCCCCACCACTCCCACCACCATCATTCTCAACTACAACCAACACTCTTTCACCTCAACTACCACAACTAACCACCCCATCACAATCAACAACCATTACTGGCAGTGCCCCTCATTATAAACTACCACCACCCACCACCAACTTCCTCAATCACAGCTACCACCACCACCCGTCATTATTAACTATCACCACACACCACCAACTTCCTCAATAATAATCGCCACCACTGCAAATCACCACTAGCTACTGCCCTGAACCACCACCGTCAACCAAAATTATCAGCAACCACCGCCTCAAGTCCGCATTCACAAGCACCATCATTAGCCATCACCACCAGCAACTACCATATTTAAAACACTATATATTTCATTGATAGAATATTATATTAATTAGCATTTCATTTGAATGTTATATTTTATTAATTTTTAAATAAAGATAAATTTTATACATTCAGAGGTTAAAAATCAAACAATCTTAATTATTTAGTATTCAGATCTTCATACACATCTTAATAATCAGATGTGTATTCAAATTAAGATATCTTAATCTTAATACACATCTTGATTCAGATTCAGACGTCTAAATCTCATAAAAAAAACAATGAGGCCTAAGCCACCAAAACTCCCTAATCTTGTCACCCAGCTCCAAGACTTGCCTAGTCAATATTGAATTCCCTACTTGTTGCCACCTCAATCCTTATAAAGTTGATTTTCCCCTTATCCTCATGATTCCACATTGATTCATACAAATGACACTTATCTACTTATAACCAATTCCATATTCCATGACTTTATACCAACATTTAACCAATTATTCACACAATAATTTCTAGGTCTCGTATCACTTAAATACTAATATATTTCATATACCTTACTATCATGGTCATGTGATATAGCACTAGTCAATAAATACAGGGTATTATAGCTTGGACCGTATTTTATACCAAAATATCAAACATAAACGAAGCTCGCTTTCTTCAATTTGTTTACCTCTGACCTTCACAACACTTACTTATCACTTGTTATAAATATCATAAGTACTTATAACCTCAAAAATAGTCTTGTCCTTGAACTTATGTCGATCATCTTACGACAAACCCAACGTACAAAATTATGGGATGTAACATCCTTCCCCTCTTTAGAAACATTCGTCCTTGAATGTTAACTCTTAGAGATTTACAAAACTTTTGTTAGGGTCTCCTCTGTAAACTAAACTAAAACTCAACTATATCTGAAGTCTGGACTATTCACAATCTTTTGTACTTGAGTATCTCGTATCTCTTTCACCTTTACCTTACTTACCATTCAATCTCACATCGTATCTTCTATCGCTTTCATAACCTCCCTTCCACATAGGTGGAAATTACATCCACGTCTTAAAGCTCTACTATGATACCTACATCTCTGGTTGACAAGTGTGGAGCACAACACACCCATAAGTGAGGAATTTATCACATTTTTTTACTTGGGCTTGCCAAGAACAATTTTTGCTCCTCTATATCTTTGCACACGAACTAAGCACTTCTTATGATCTCTATCCCTTCTTTCCTTTTAGCATGATCCCTGTGATACAAATGATACGATCAAACGCACAACTTTCATAAACGATTCTATTCATAGAAGTACTAAGGTTGTCTATGCTCTTGATTTCCCATATGTCCTACTATTATATCGTTTGTTCATGGGTCTCATGACATTCCAAGAAATCGTATTCACTTACTTCACTATGCATTGCATTCATTTATACATGTGCAATTACCCATGACCAGATGGTGTTACATACGCATATATTATATGTATATGGGGTATGGGAAAAGGTTACGGCGTTATATACGCACCGCCACCTGTCAGTTGGTATACATTAATGATTTTTCTCACAGAGGCTGAGATCATAGATGATATGATTGGATGCCTTCATAGGCTTGATGTTATGTACGTACAGACCTATGCATTATATGACATTTATATGCATATGCATGACGTTATAAATATTTCATGATTTACAGAGCTATCCAGACTTACAGGTAGAATCCTTTACTCCATGTTTCTTCCATGTCCTTTATATACTAACTTACATGCCTTACATACTCCGTACATTATTCGTACTGACGTCCTTTTGTTGGGACGCTGCATCCATGCCTGCAGGTATAAATAATCAATTTGACAAGCTCTCATAGTAGATGAGGTTAGCACTCAGCGAAGGATCGATAAGACTCCACCTCATTCGGAGTGCAGCCGAGTGTATAAGTCATCGTGTCAGAGTTTTGCTATAGACTTATGGGTAGGTCAGTACCTGTGTTAAATAATCTTAGAGGCTTTGTAGACAGACGTTCATTTTGTATAGTATGTCAGAGGCCTTGACGGCACATATGTATTCTTGTTTTAAGAATGATGGTTCATTGATACAGTGTTTGCCCACTTATAGCTATACATTACGAGTTGTGGTCATGTTGGCCCATGTTAGTTACAAAAAAAAGTTACAAAAAAAAAGTTACAGAGTGATTCGCTCGGGCCAGTACGGCATCGGGTGCCAGCCACGCCTCCCCAGGTTTGGGGCGTGACAAAGTGGTATCAGAGCAGGTTGTGTCCTAGGAAGTCTACAAAGTTGTGCCTAGTAGAGTCTCACTTATGGTGTGTTGCGCGCCACACTTATAATTGAGAGGCTATAGGGCATTTTGAAAATGTTACCCTTCTTTTGTTTCCATATCGTGCCACAAAGCTGAGTCGTAAGAAGCCAGTATTAAGCTTCCATCGGATTTTGTGCGCACCATAGGTGCAGGTATCATAGTAGAGCTTTAAGACGTAATTTCCACCTATGTGGAAGGGAGGTTATGAAAGCGACAGAAGATACAATGCAATATTGAAAGGTAAGTAAGGTAAAGGTGAAGAAAATACGAGATACTCAAGTACAAAAGGTTGTGAATAGTCGAGACTTCAGATACAATTGCGTTTTAGTTTAGTTTACAGAGGAGACCTTAGCAAAAGTTTGTAAATCTTTAAGAGTTAACATTCGAGGACGAATGTTTCTGAAGGGGGAAGGATGTTACATCCCGTAATTTTGTATGTTGGGTTTGTCGTAAGATAATCGACATAATTTCAAGGACAAGACTATTTTTTAGGTTATAAGTACTTATGATATTTATAACAAGTGATAACTAAGTGTTGTGAAGGTCAGAGGGTAAACAAATCGAAGAAAGCGAGCTTCGTTGATGTTTGATATTTTGGGATAAAATACGGTCCGAGCTATAATACCCAATATTTATGGACTAGTGCTATACCAGATGACCATGATAGTAAAGTATATGAAATATATTAGTATTTAAGTGAATCGAGACCTAGAAATTATTGTGTAAATAATTGGTTAAATGTTGGTATAAAGACATGGAATATGGAATTAGTTATAAGTGGATAAGTGTCATTTGTATGAATCCACGTGGAATCATGAGGATAAGAGGGACTCATGACTAATCAACTATATAAGGATTGAGGCGGCAGCAAGTAGAGAATTCAATATTGACTAGGCAAGTCTTGGAGCTAGGCGGCAAGATTAGGGAGTTTTGGTGGCTTAGTCATCAAATTATTGGGGTGGATAAGTAGTTAAAATATTTGGATAGGTTTGATAAGCCTCCCAACGTGGCAGTAAAAAGCTTGGGAAATGGTGACTCTTTGGTTTATGAGATTAGGTGGCATTTTAGGGGAATTAATGGGCTTCCACATGGCATAAAATTGGCCAAGGGTGGCACCAAAGTGCACATGAGTCATAGCACTTGGTGTGCCTTGTTTACACGTGATAATGCAAGCCTTTAAGCCTTTATATTATATACTTCTTTTGCAATTGATATATAGAAAGAAGGTTTGAAACCTTTCCTTCTATTATTAGGGAGTCTCCTACTTTAGAAACATAGCAAACACATACATCCATGATACTCGATATGTCCAGCAACTTGAAATATGTCATGATCATAAGAAGTGCTTAGTTCTTGTTCAAAGATTTAAAGGAGCAAAGGTTGTTTTAGGCAAGCCCAAGTAAAAGTGTTTGATAAATTCCTCAAGTAAGGTATGGCAATCAAATTCATATAACTCTATTACATGCTCCATGGTCTTAGTATAGAATTTGGGTTAGAGATTTATTACTTGAGTGTTCATTAAATTTTATAGATAGATTGTAATTTTAGCTGGAGGTGGTGTTAGCTGGGTTCCAGTCACGTTTAGGGGATAATTTGAGACGTGACAAAGTTGGTATCAGAGCTTAGGCTTAAGTCCCAGGTCATGGAGCAGTACTTAGTAGAGTCTTGTTAATGGATATGTAGGCGTCCATACTTATGATCTTAAGACTACTAAACATTTAGGGGTCGTTTGGTAGCTGGTTAGAGTTATGTAGGTATTAGTTATGCAGGTATTAGTTATACATGGACTAGTTAAGTAGGGATTATTTTTTTTAATATTTATTTTGTTGTATTAGAAATTATATACATTATATGAATAAAGTAAAATACTTATTTCCTGATTTTGACTCTAATAGATTGAGAAGTGGAAGAGCCTAGCAGTGAGGTATCAGTATCTCCATGCTTGCTCTCCAAAGGGTTTGGTACAGATCAATCTATCGAAGGAAGCCTTTATGTGTAAAGTGATAGGTGTAAATTTGTCATTTCAATGTTTTATCCATGTATTAGTTATTCCATCTTCTATCCCGCATAAAATAATAAACAGATTGACTCGTAACTTATACATGTATTATTTATGTAGAATTGTAAAATGACAATCAAACATGGTATTAGTTATGCTGAATTTTGTACAAAATAACTAATAGCTACCAAACATTGTATTAGTTATGTCGCCCCCAATACATTGATAACTTTTCTCCGAACCAGCTACCAAACAACCTCTTAGGATGTTTACCCTTCTTTCATTCCTTAATTGTGCGTTGAGATGACTCGAGATTGACTTAAATATTTCTTTCGCATATGGCTAGGAAATGTGTATCCTCCTCCATTGGTCGATCAAATGCATCTGCTGGAAATAATACTACCCGCGGTAGTGGTCAAACCAAGGTTCACCAGACTAGATTTCATACCACGACAAAGGGCGCTCCTCAGCCTGAACCTGAAGTTGTGAACATGGGTCAAGCCCAAGCTGCTATGCCAGAGCAAGTGCAAGAACATGTGGTTCCGAACTCTCCACCACTAGTGCTAGTTGTTGTGCCTACCGTTACCCTACTTGCAGACATAGTGGTGAGGTTGTTGAATGTGATAGAGGCATTAGTGACTCAAGGTGGACCTCCAGTATCACAAACTGCTTCATAGACACAAATACAAGTTCATCAGGATGTTGCAGCTCCTCAGGCACATGAGATGGTCCCTCAACAGGTTGTCCAGCCAGTTGCAGTTATAGGGCAGTCAAAGGATCTTAAGAATTTGATGGATGTCGAGCCACCGGAGTTTGATGCTACCCCGACTTCTATTGAGCCTCAAAAGTTCATTCAGCGTTGTGAAAAGATAGAGTACATTGGGATTGAAGGAGACTCGTGAAGTAGAGTTTGCCACTTCTCTATTTTCAGGGAATGTTGAGTCATTGTGGACTTCGATTCAGAGAGGTAGACAAGCAGGGTTACCACCATTCATTTGATCAGAGTTTTCAATCATGTTTATGGATAAGTTCGGTCCACTGAGCAAACGAGAAGGCATAGACGTCAGTTTTTGAAACTGCGTCAGGGCACTATGACAGTTACAAATATGAGGCTAAATTTACTGAGTTAGCCACGTATGCACACTTTTTGGTTGCAGATGAGCACGATAAGGTGAGTCGGTTTGTGGATGGACTTTGAGCATTGTTATCGTGGTCCTGTGGTTAGGGATATGCGAGGTGGCACATATTCAGAGGTAGTTGACACTGTTCTCCGTTGAGTCCTATCATAAGAGGGACAGGGTCGAGCGAGAAAAGAAAAAGGCTCGTAGTATAGGCTATTTTAGTGGTGCTCCATCTTGGGGCAAGAGTAGTTATAATCGTGGGCAATTTAGGCTTACTCAATCAGAGTGTGTGCTACAGTACTTTGGGAGTACGTTTCCGGTGAGACAAGGTCAGCAACAGGAGAAGGATAACAGTTTGTTTCAGTTCAGACAGTACCCGAGATGTTATACATATCGCGAAGATGTATCAGGACTTGAGGTAGCACTATTGGTGGAGGAGGATGAAGGACATAGTGGGGTTTGTAGCTCGGTGCCTTAACTATCAGCAGGTGAAGTATGTGTATCAGAGACCGGGTGGCTTGCTTCAAAGGATAGAGATTCCAGAGTGGAAGTGGGAGCGGATCACCATGGATTTCGTAGTTGGGCTCCCACGGACTTCAAGGAAGTTCGATGTCATTTGGGTGATTGTGGATCGGCTGACCAAGTCCGCGCACTTCATTCCAGTGGGTACTACTTATTTTTCAGAGCGTCGTTGCTTTGGTATTGTGGGTGTTGGTTTTACTTGTGGTGAAGAAGGACATATCGCTAAATATTGTCCAAAGGGTAATTCTAGTACTAGTTAGGCTACAATACAGCCACAACGAACTACTATAGTTACACAGACTCAGACTCATACTCAATCTGCTAAATGAAATTGCAGTTGAACCAAATTACTGAGAACGTGGTACAAAAATATACTGACCAACAATAAGCCCCAACACATTTCCCTATGCCAACTCTTCACTAGTAACCATGTATCCTAAAAGGTTCTCAGCAATTAGAAGTGCTATCAATCTTCATCATTCAATTTCTGCCATTTGCAAAGGTGGCCACCCTCAAAACTCACGTTGACCATGGATATCCATACATAAATAGAAGTCTTAGTTGTAATTATATCCTCCTCGACAAGCATATAAAGTTACTTCAACAACATTGCTACCTTTAACCTTTAAATAACCTTGGTGCACTAGGCAGTGGACAATTCTGAAGATTCCATCGCCAAATATGACAACCAGAAAAGAGAGATAGAAGGCAGAAAGCAACACAATAGGAAAGAGTTGCATACACAAAATATCAAGGAGTTCTACTTTCTTTAACAACTCATAACTCTAAGATCAAACCATCAAATTAACGAAGACAAAAGTAACTATATATTTCATATCATATACCAAAATAGGCGCCTTACTTGTGCATGCAGTACTTGTATTCTTGACTCCTTACAGTATCTTTTTCCCCTTCCTCCAACTAATTCAAAAAAACAAATACATATATTCAGCATTATGAACATCGCGATACATATCTAAACATACCATAAGAAACATCACAAGTAAATAATTCTTACAGGATCACTCTGATAAATGCGCTCATAACAAACTGGTGACAAGCATTCTAGAGCACAATTCTCTTTGTCTACTGTTGTAGCCTTGCACTTCTGACCCCACAACCCACTTTTTCGAGACAAAAATAAATACAAAAAATTAGCCAAAAATTTTAACAACTCCTTCCATAAAGAAAATCATTTTTCTAGGTCCATCCCAATTAAAAACAAGTTCTAAACTTTTTTGGTCTCAAACCCAATGCACAAAGTTCAACATATGGTTAGCCCCTCTTTCAAGACAACAATTATAGTACTAGTAAAAATTAGCAAAAATTTCAACAGTTTCTTTGATTAAAAGAATTATTTCTAGGTCCAATACCAATCGAGAAAAAACTTCTAAGTGTTTGGGTGTTGAAACCCAGAACACAAAATTCACTGGTCCGACACCAACATCATAAAAATAAACATTTTTCCCGGGTCAATTATACATTAAGAAAAGTTTTAATCTTGAATAGGTCTTAAACCAAATAAGGAACATTTAACATATACTTGCGGGATAAACTTCAAAGTACCTTTCAATATCTGCATAGCATTGGAGTTTCTTCTCTCTGATCTCTCCATCCTGTATTTGTATTCAAGAACAGCCAAAAAATGTTAAAATAATGATAAAGCAACATCAATAACAAGAAAAAGATTTACAAAACCCAATACCCAAAAAAAAAAAACTTACAGAGATTGGGCGACGTTTAGCAAGAACTGCAGGAGAATATTGTAAAAGTGCTGAAAAAATTAACAGAAGGATAAATTTTTGCGTATTGTCTATGTAAGCCATAGCCAATGTGAATAATTTGTCTAGCAAACTTGTGATGTAATTTGTTTGTTTATTTGGTTACTGATTGCTCCACTATAGAATTGAGTTGGCATTAGAATTCGAAGTTTCTTGACAGATCGATTTTTTCCTTGATAAATATCAAATTGACCCACATATTCTTGAGTAATGTCATTTTGTCCCTCCAAAATCTTCAGACTCGCCCCTTGGAGGAACCGAGGAACTACATTTTTTTCTTTCTGGAGAATTATAGTACCCATAAATATAAATAAAGAATTTAAAGGGTAGAAATTGGGATTTTCTGTTGAAATTTAAGAGATACTTTTGAGGCTTTGGACCTTGATTTGAGGTCAAATTTTGATGTTGATCATATATTTGAACTCGAGTCGAATTAAATTCATAGAAATGTGTTATCACACTCTATCTTTCCAATACACAACTTCTTCTTTTTTTCTATTTCAAAGAAACAAAAGGCTCCAATTGAGCTCACATGTTTCCTAAACAATAAGTACTAAGAAATTAACATATTCGATTGTTCCTTTTCACAATCGTGTCACATTAAACTAAATTACAAAAAGGAAACGATAGAATAAAAAGTAGAGTACAATGCCATGAAATCCACCTATTTGTCTACTTTTATTTTTATTTTTGAATATGTGATGAATTTATTTCAACCTTCAACCGAAAAATTAAAAAAGTCAATTTTGACTCGCATATCCTAAATTCAAAATCGAGACCAAATCTTGATAATGTGTAGGTAACCCAGGGGTGGGATGAGTAGGAGGGGTGTTTAGGGATGGTAGGGACCAATGGATCTTAGGTTTAATATGAGAGTCGTCCATGATACTAACATATATATATGAAAATTCTAGCCCTGCTCCATGGCGTCAAGTTAGCTCTAAAGGAAAACCTCCTCCCTTTAATAATAGAGACCGACTGCTTGGAACTAATCAATCTCCTAAAATCTAATAATTGTCTTTATCAAAATTTGATTGACGATTAACCGATTGCGGAAGGCGAATGATCCACACTTGAAGCATGTGTTTAGAGAGGCTAATGGAGTAGCGGATCTATTAGCTAAAAAGGGTTGTAGCTTGGACACTTTTTGTATTTTGCAAACTTATGCTCGCCCTCCCGCTTTTGTTGTTCATATACTTGAAAGAGACAGTCTAGGCACCATGTTACCTAGATTGATCTCTTGTTGTTATAGTTCGTAATATGTTGTTTGAATAAATCGTTTCTTACCAACAACAAAAAAATCGAGATCTTCCTAATTTTGGAGGTAAGACTGCTACGTAGGTGGTAGTAAATAGCATGAGCAAGTATATACAATTCTCTAGCTTAATTAAGACTTTGATTCTCAAGTAAAAAGACTTAAAAACAATGAGGTTCCACTTAAGTCATTTTAATGGAACAGTGTTATTTTGGTATATATGGATGTCATAGAGAATTCATTTGGATTGGAACATGAAATTAAAAAAGAAATCACGAAAATCGATTGAATCATTAATTTTTTTGATTTATAACTTCGGTCCTTCAGTTTCAGTAGTTCGACTTCTTCGATTATCGAAAAACTGAATTTATTTTAAAAATATTTTTGCATCTTGGCCATTTTTTCATGTAAAGATAAAATGTAAACAAAAATACAAAAATATCCTTAAAAATTCGAAAAAATTCCAGCATAATATGTTAAAGTTCAAATTTTTTACATATGAGATTCCAACATAATGTGCTGGAGTTCCAACATAATATGTTGGAGGTTATACGTTTGAGTTCCATCATCCAACATATAATGCTGGAACTTTCCGTGTTTCGGCTAGGGTTTTTTTCCGAATTTTATCTTCGTATAAAATAATGATTATGTTCTAATGACTTTGTAAATGATGACTATTTTTTTATTACCAATCCAAAAACTGGCTAACCCATGTTATTTTCACCTTTTTTTATTTGCCGAATAACTGAAATATTTGGGCCTCTTGCCATCGTTCTTCTTTCTAGGCTCCGACACTCCAACCCAAAATAAAATACCCAGACCAATTGCCCAAATCCATTAATTTTAGTGATCCATCTTTCTTTCTTACCATGTTTCATATTTTATCATTCACTTTCAGAACAAAAGCATAAGAAACTATTGATTTTTGTTATGTTTTTAGAAGGAGTATCTTAATTGGGAAATTGATTGAATTAGGGTTTAGAATTGGAAAGTGAGTTGATCGATACGTTTAAGAGACAAAAATGAGAAAGGCGATGTGGCAGCTTATTACCCTTCATTGCACACATATTGTAATAGTTAGTTGTATTAGACGGTTGAGATTAGAACTTAGCTTAATCAATAAAGGGCCCAGATTAGTCCTCAGTTGAGTCGGTTAGTGAGATGTTAGTTAGTTAGTGGGTTGCTACAGATTGGGCCTTATATTCGAAAGAGCTGGGAAGAGATGGGTATGCAAATTCTGGTAATTCATTTCCATTCCTCTCTCTCTCTCTTCTTCTTCTTCTTCTTCTTCTCTCTTACCTTACTTCTTATTCTCTCAAGTTATCTGCCATTAAAGCTCAAGCTTCAATTGAAGACCCATTAGTTCCAATTATAGTTTTCTGAGTTGTAATACAGTTGGCAATTATCAATAAAAGTTCGAATTCTATTTTTTTTTTTTGTCAAAATTACATAAGAGTATTACATTTGGTATCAGAGCATATCAGGCCCCACAATTATGACTATTACAGAAACTCGATCGAAATCTATGGAAGGTAGTCTCAAGAAGTTAGAGACACAACTATAAAATCACATTACAGAAGAAATTAAGAAATCTGAGATTACACACGCCAGAATTGATGAACTGGCGAGAAGGTTCGTGGAAAAATTGTTGCCCAATCCCGCAGGTATACTGGGTAATGCACTAGTGGAGATCCGTCATCAAGAGGAACATGTAAGTGGCCTTAGAAGAGAACAGGTCCATGTTGCTTTGGTCAATGATCGAAGTCACCATACCAATCATGGCAGCTACAACTCCAGGATAGAATTTCCTTATTTTGATGGTGATGTGGGAATTGATCCTTATTCTTGGCTAAGAAAGTGTGAGAGGTATTTTCATTATAATCATGTGTCCAATCTAGAGCAAAAACTTGAAGAGGTAGTATTGCATCTCAATGGAAGAGCAGAGGCTTAGTACTTCTCCTATCAGTTAAGCAAAGGGAATGTTAGATGACCAGAATTTTGTGAAGAAATTTGTAAAAGGTAACAAGATGCAGTCAATAGTAGATTCAATCTCATTGGTGAGTTTAAGAAGGTAGAGCAGAAGGGAATAGTCAATGAATACTTGGAGAAGTTTAAGGATCTAAAGGCTTGGGTTCTGATAAGGAGTCCTATAATACCAGAGGAATTCTTTCTAGAAGGCCTTAAAGAAGATATAAGACATACAATGAAGATCTTGAATCCCTATAACCTAAGCCAAGATGTGGAAAAAGCTAGACATCAAGAAAGGGTAATTGAAACTTGGAATAGGAAAGGGAAGGCTAATTGGGGTAAATGAGAAACCTATGGCAAGTACCAACAGACAAACACTCACAATCCAACCAGGTACACATGGATCAGGGGCATCAAACTATACTGTACAAGGGAACGAGTGTTTTGATAACATGAGTAATAACGGGTTGTGTTGGAAATGTGGGGACAAGTATTTCTATGGGCATGTGTGCAAGCAGAAACATATCATTGCTATGATTGCTTCTGAAGACCAAGTTATGATGGAGTCAATTGAATAAGGAGACCCTATAGAAGAAGGCAGCCCGGTAGATCAAGTGGAGGAGGAAGTCATAGAAGAGGCCATCGGCCTCAATGCTCTCTCTAGGACTGAGGTTCCAAACACAATTAAACTGAGAGGTAAGTCCAAGAGGAACTCAATAACTATCTTTTTAGATTCGGGAAGCACCCACAACTTCCTGGACATAGAGACTGCTTAGAAAATAGGGTGCAAGATTACAGAGTCTGCTCCGATGAGGATCACTGTTGCAAATGGTAATTACCTCATGAGTAGGCATACCCGCCAAAGGTTCAAATGGGTGATTCAAGGAGTGAAGTTTGAGGATACTGTTAGACTAGTAAGACTGGGAGGAAAAGATATGATACTATGAAGGGATTGGATGAAAGGCCATAATGTAGTATTGCTAGATTTTGTGGAGTACAAGGTTCAGGTCAGCCACAAGGGAAAGAGAGTGGAGCTCAAGGGTATCTACAGCCAAGGGGAACTTATGAGCATGTCAGTCACTAGAGTCAAACACCTGGCGAAAGGACAAGCTATCTCGGTTCACCTATTTACTCTAACTGCAGAAGAAGTGGAAGAACAAGAACAAGTACCTGTAGTGATACAATAGGTTTTGAAGCAGTTCCCTGTTGTGTTTGAGAAGCCAACAAGCCTTCCTCCCAAGAGGAACCACGATCATTATATTCCCTGAAACCCAACACTACATCAGTCATCATAAGGCCTTACATGTACAATTTCTTTAAAAAAAAAAATTGAGAAACAAGTCAATGAGATACTAGAAAATGGAATAATACAGCCTAGTCATCCCCTTTTTTCTTCACCAGTACTACTAGTTAAGAAGAAAGATGGAAGTTAATGATTTTGTATTGACTAAAGAGTCCTCGATAACATGACTGTTACAGACAAAGTTCCCATCCCACTGGTTGATGACTTAATGAATGAATTACATGGTTCTTGTATCTGCTCTAAAATTGACTTATGGGCTGGTTACCACCAAATTAGAATGGGGGAAGAGGATGTGTACAAAACAGCCTTTAGAACACATTTGGGGCACTATGAGTTCAAGGTTATGCCCTTGGCCTAACCAATGCCCCTGTTACATTTCAATCACTCATGAATAATGTATTTAGAGATTATTTGAGGAAGTTTGTTCTGGTTTTATTTGATGATATGTTAGTCTACTGTGCCTGATTAAACGAACACAAGCAACACCTTGAAAGAGTACTGGAAATACTGAGGAAGGAGCAACTTTTTGCTAAACTATCTAAGTGCTCTTTTCGATAATAAAAGGTGGAATATCTAGGGCATATTATCATTGGGAAGGTTTAGCTACAGATCCCTCTAAAATAGAAGCAATGACTAATTAGCATGTTCCTAAATCCATCAAGGCTCTAAGGGGATTTTTGGACCTAACAGGATATTACATAAGGTTTATACAATTTTATGGCATCGTCAGCAGACCCCTAACCAGTCTATTGGATCTAAGGGGATTTTTGGACCTAACAGGATATTACATAAGGTTTATACAATCTTATGGCATCGTCAACAGACCCCTAACCAGTCTATTAAAATAGAATGCCTTCCAATGGTCTGCAAAAGTTGATACTGCCTTCCTGGCATTGAAACAGGCCATGTCTATTGTACATGTACTAGCCCTGGCAGACTTCACAAAGATTTTCATTGTGGAAACTAATGTTTGCTCTACAGGGATGGGCGTTGTGCTAATGCAAGAAGGCAAACCCCTTGCATTCTTCAACAAGGCTTGGGGACCTATACACATGGGCTTATCTACTTATGAAAAAGAGTACATGGTTGTTCTGCAAGTTGTTAAGTGGAGACACTATCTACAAGGAGGACATTTTATTATTAGAACAAATCACCAGAGCTTAAAGTACCTACTAGAGCAAAGGGTGACCACTTATTTCCAACAAAGAGGTCTAGCCAAGCTACTTGGTTTAGATTATGAAGTGCAGTACAAAAAAGGAACAGAGTATAGGGTTGCAGATGCACTATCTAGAAGGGAGCAAGAGGAACCTTCTTTATGTGCCATTACTACTACCAATCTAACTTGGATGGAGGAGATTGCACAGAGTTATGAATATGACCCCATGGCTATACAACTGATAGTTGAGCTAATCACTAGCCTTGTTAACAAACCAGATTTTTCCCTACAACAAGGCATCATCAGTTATAAACAGAAAATTTGTGTGGGAAGAAATGATGATCTTAGAACAAAGATCTTTGAGGTATTCCATCAATCACCCGTGGGTGGTTACTCTGGTCAACAAGGGACTTACATAAGAGTTTAGATGGTCTTACACTGGCTAAAGATGAAGGAGGACATACAGAAATGGGTAACTAAATGTGATGTGTGTCAAAGGGTGAAGACTGAACATGTGCATTACCCAAGCCTATTACAACCACTGCCCATCCCTGAAGGACGATTTCATTGAAGGCTTGCCTCATTCTGGATACAAGAACTATATTTTGGTGGTATTAGATAGACTTACCAAATATGAGCATTCCAGTCCTCTTAAGTACCCCTACACAGCTAAGGAAGTTGCAGATGTGTTCTTGAAAGAGATATAAAACTACTGTAACGACCTGGCTGGTCATTTTGAGAGTTATATCCCTGATCCCCAATTAACTGCTTTCCTCGTATCTTATTCTGCTATTTTGGGTTGCCGGGAGGTTCGTGTCGATTTTTAAAACGAATTGAGGCACTTAGTCTCTTATTTGGGAGTTTAAGTTGGAAAAGTCGACCGGATGTCGACTTGTGTGTAACAACTACGAATTTGAATTTTTATGGTTCCGTTAGCTCCTTTAGGTGATTTTGGAATTAGAAGCGCGTCAGAAATGTGATTTGGAGGTCCGTAGTAGATTTAGGCTTGAAATGGCAAAAATTGGAATTTTGGCAATTTTGATCCGCAGTGGAAATTTTAATATCGAGCCCAGAATGGAATTCCGAGAGTGGGAGTAGGTTCGTAGTGTCATTTTTGACTGGTGTGTAAGATTTTAGGTCATTCAGAGGAGAATTGATATGTTTCGACGTCATTTGTAGTTCATTAGACTTGAATCTATGCATAATTCGTGTTTTTGATGTTGTTCGATGTGGTTTGAAGGCTCGACTAAGTTCATGTGTTGTTTTAGGATTGTTTGGTATATTTGGTTGAGGTCTCGGGGCCCTCGGGTGAGTTTGGGGTGCTTAGCGGATGAAATTTGGACTTAGGAAAGTAGCTGAAGAATTTCTGGTTTCTGGTGTTTTGCGCCTGTGGAGGGGAGATCGCAGGTGTGGATTCGCACGTGCGGAAGGTGGAGCACATGTGAGGTTTTTGGTCAAGCTGGTCTGTGAGTGTAGGTGCGAGAAGGTAGCCGCATCTGCGCATTCGTAGATGAGGGATCGCAGATACGAGAAGGGACGACCTGGGTAAGGTCGTAGATGTAGAAGGCCATCCGCAGAAGCGGGCTCGTAGGTGCGTGCCCTTGCCTGCAGGAGCGAATTTTGGACTTTAAGTCATTTTCGCACCTGCGAGGGATTTTTCGTAGGTACGGCGCCATAGGTGTGACAGTATGTCCACTGATACAGAATCATTGGGCAGAAAAGGGGCAGAATTGAGAGTTAATGTTCATATTCACAAAATTCGATTTTGAGCTTGGGAGAAGGTGATTTTTCGAGGGTTCTGAAGAGGAAATCATTGGGTAACGATTCCTAATCCTATTTTGATCACATTTCATTAATCTATTATTTTTTGGTTCATTTAATAAAGGAATTTGAGTGAGAAAGTAGGAAATTGGGGGAAAAGTTCCCCAATCGAATTTCTGAATTTTGAGTGGGATTTAGGCGTCGGATTTGGATGATTTTTGTATGAGTGAATTCATTAGTGAATGGGTGTTCTTAATTGGTAACTTTTACCGATTCTGAGATGTGGTCCCGAGGAGGCTTTTTGGGCGTTTTTCTATTTTCTTTCCTTAGCTTCAATTTCATTAGCTAAAATTAGTTAGTTGTAGCTATATTTACGTTATGTAATTGATTTGACTAGATTTTGGCCACTCAGAGTTGGATACTCGTGGCAAGAGCGTGGTTTCGGATTGATTTGAGCTTGATTCGAGATAAGTGGCTTGCATAACCTTGCGTGGAGAAATTTTCCTTAGGATTTTGGTATTGTTTGATATATGAGCGGCGTGTACGTGAGGTAACGAGTACGTACACGGGATATTTGTTGTAAAACTCCATTTTTCACTAAATCATAACCTGTTTTTCCTTGTTTGAACTACAC
>ML398249.1:0-31833 GCA_005239525.1 Nicotiana knightiana
TGCAGGTTGAATTTGATGATTCAGCAACCTTGACTAAGGCAACAGTGCAACCTAGTGAAGAACTCAGTGCACAGAATGAGAATAAAAAAAGAAGTGGAGATGACTCAGAAGCCGGTAGTTGAGGTGGTGGCTGAGAAAGAAAAGTCCCAAATCACTGGGAAAAAGAGACCGCCAGCTCCATTCCCACAGAGGCTGGCTAAATACCAAAAGGATGAACAGTACAAGAAGTTCTTGGACATGCTAAAGCAGATACAGGTAAATATTCCATTGATTGATGCATTGAAAGAAATGCCTGGGTATGCTAAAATGATGAAAGAATTGATGTATCTCAGATTAGCTTTCGTGTTGTAGTATCGCTCAATCATCTGTTTCTGAGCCGCCATCCTTATCAGCGTTGCTTATCTCCTTTCTTCCAGTAAATCCAAATTCATTCGCATCTCTTCTTCATTTAACCCCTTAGTATAATGTGTATACCTTGTACTTGGTTCACCTATTTCTACTGGGATTAAAGGTTCATCGCCATACACAAGTGAAAATGGAGTCTCTCTTGTGCTTGTTTTTGCTGTAGCTCGATAACCCCACAATACCCCTGATAACATTTCTGCCCATTTGCATTTGATTCTTCTAATATATTCTTTAAGTTATTAATAATAACTTTTTTTATTGACTCAGTTTGCCCATTGGCTACAGGATGGTAAGGTGCGGATGTAAGCCATTTAATCTGCCAACTCCAAAAGAATTTTGTGACTTTCGCGCCTATAAACTGTGGGACATTGTCACACACAATTTATTTTGGAACTCCGAACCCATATAATGTTTCGCCAAATAAAGTCCCTGACTTCCTTTTCTCGCACATGTTTAAAAGCTCCTGCTTCTACCCATTTTGAAAAATAATCTGTCAAAACTAATAGAAACCGTACCTTTCCTTTAGCTTGAGGTAACAGACCTACGATATCCATGCCCCATTTCATGAAAGGACATGGCGAAATAACTGAAAGTAACAGTTCTGCTGGGCGATGCATGTTATTGGCATAACGTTGACACCTATCACAATTGGCTACAAAGATTTTCACCTCTTCTTCCCTTTTTGCCAATAATATCCTTCTCTTATTAGTGTTTTTACCAATGATCTTCCCAAGGGGTGATTGACACAGTGCCCCTCATGTACTTCCCTCATCACATATTCCATTTGCAAAGGTCCGAGACACCGTGCTAAAGGCCCACATAACATCTTTCGGTATAAGTTTCCACGAATCAAGCAATACCAGACGACTTTTTGGCGAAGTAATTGAGACTTTTTCTTGTATTCGGGTAAAATTCCGTACTACAAAAATTTAACAAATTTATTCCTCCAATCCTAAGTCAAACTGTTAAAATTTACCTCATTCTTGTCTTAGTCGAGCGCCGAATGAAACAAATGTATTACAATTGCATTTTCTGCATTTGTTATTTCCACAACAGACGCGAGATTAGCTAACGCATTTGCTTTTGCATTTTCCTCCCTGGGTATTTGTACGACCTTCCACGACTGAAATTGTCTAACTATTCCTGTGCCTTTTCCAAATATTGTTGCATTCGTGCCTCTCTTGCTATGTAAGTCCCCTGCATCTGGTAACCACTAGTTGCGAATCACTTTTGATTACAATATGTTCTATACCAAGTTCTCGTGCTAGTTCCAAACCTGCAATCATAGCTTCGTACTCCACTTCATTGTTAGTGATGGGATAACATTTTATTGCTTGTCTTTTGATTTCCCCTGAAGGAGGAATTAGTACAATATCTAGACCCGCTCCTTTAACATTCGAGGAACCATCGGTAAATAAAATCCAAGTCCTCGGATTAGATCCGGTAAATACTTGTAGTTCCCTTTCTGTTCCAGGAACTAAATTCGTGCTGAAGTCTACTACAAAGTCTGCTAAAACCTGCAATTTTATTTTAGTTCTGGGCTGATATATGATATCATATTCACTGAGTTCTATTGACCATTTAGATAACCTACTGGATAGTTCTTGTTTATGAAATATATTCCTTAGAGGTATAACATTTATTATAGAGTTAGGACGACATCGAAAATAAGGTTTCAGTTTTTTAGATGCCATAATTAATGCTAAAGCAAGTTTTTCTAGGTTTCAGTTTTTTAGATGCCATAATTAATGCTAAAGCAAGTTTTTCTAAGTGAGGATATCAAGTTTCAGCAGCTAAAAAAAATTTGCTAACATAATAAATTAGAGATTGTTTACCTCTATCTTCTCATACCAACACCGCGCATACTGCCATTTCGATACGACAAGATAAATTAGCAGCCTTTCTCCGTCTTTCAGTTTGGCTAGCAGGGGCGGATTTGACAAATATGATTTTAGATCCTTGAGGGCTTGATGGTATTCATCACTCCACTCAAATTGGTTTTGCTTTCTCAATACTGAAAAGAATTTAAAATTCTTTTCTAATAATTTTGAAATAAATCTCACCAAGGTTGCTATCCTTCCTATTAATCTCTGCACTTCTTTTTTGCTTGCGAGTACATCTGGTATCTCCTCAATAGCTTTGATTTGTGCATGATTCACTTTAATGATTATGTTAGAAACAAGAAAACCTAAAAACTTACCTGAAGTCACGCCAAAAGCACACTTTTCTGGATTTAGCTTAATATTATATTTGCGGAGAATTTCGAAAGTGCTTGACAGGTGTTGAAAATGATCCCCTGCTTGTGTTGACTTGACTAACATATCATCAATATAGACTTCCATAGTTTTTCCCATATGTTCTTGGAACATCTTAGTCATCAATCGTTGGTACGCAGTTCCAGCATTTTTAGACTAAATGGCATGACTCTGTAGCAGTAAGCCCCCTGTCTGTAATAAATGAAGTTTTTTCTTCATCTAGAGGATCCATCTTTATTTGATTATAACCTGAATATGCATCTAAAAACTTAACAGCTCATGACCTGCGGTAGAATCAATTAGTTGATCTATATGCGGCCAAGGAAACAAATATTTAGGACAAGCTTTATTTAGATCAGTATAATCTACGCAAACCCGCCATTTACTATTCTTTTTTGGAACTAGCATAGTATTAGATAAGCAATCTGGGTATTTTACCTCTCGTATTGACCCAATTTTCAAAAGTTTTTGTACCTCATCCTGGATCACTTGATTTTTGAAGGATCCTTGCCCTTTTCTTCTGCTTGACTGGTGGGTATGATGGATCCTCATTCAATTTGTGGGTCATCACCTCCGGTGGTATACTTGTCATATACGAATGCGACTAAGCAAAGTAATCTGTGTTAGCTTTTAATAATTCAATTAATTTACCTTTCATTTCTGGGCTTAGATTTGCTCCGATATAAACTTTTCTGTCTGGCCAGTGCTTAAATAGCATTATAGCTTCGAGTTCTTCAGTTGTTGTTTTGATGTTTTCATTCTCTTTTGGCTCTTGAATAACATTGGGTCTTGAGTCCACATCCATCTGTCCTGAAATGCCTTCAGTTGAGGTTTGTATTACTATATCCCTAACTGAATTCTGTAGTTGCTATTTCTCATCTGCAACATCGTTCTCTATGCTTGTAACCACCACTGAATTGATACTTTTAGAAGTTTGTTGATTCCCATGGATTTTTTGAATCCTCCATTGTGAAGGAAATTTAATAACTTGATGCAATGTGGATGGTACAACATCTATATCATGAATACATGGTCTTCCTAGAGTCATATTATAAGCCATGTCAGTATCTATCACCTGGAACTTTGTATCCTTGATAACTCCCTAAGAAAATGTGGTAAGCACTTGTCACGACACCAAATCCTAAACCGGCCGTGATGGCGCCTATCATGGAACTAGATTAGCCAATCATTTCGGACTATCATAATATTTCATAATTTTCCCACAATTAGCAGATTTTAAAATAGCAAAATGAGATGAACAATTTATACACTTCCCCAAAACCTGGAGTCAACTGTCATGAGCATCTAGAACTGTAAATACAAATGTAAAACAAGGTGACTTGCTACTACAAAGCCTGGAGTACAAAAGACAAGAACTATGAACTGAGGAAGGGAAAAAAGGTGAGCTGGGGACGCTGAGCAGCTACCTCGATCCTCGAACAACTCCAAGCACGTCCGAAAATCAACTAGTGAGATGGTCCGGTACTTGGATCTGCACACAGAGGTGCAGGGAGTAACGTGAGTACACCAACTCAACAAGTAATCAAAGTAACTAAAAACTTGAGTGTAATGACGAGCATTTATAAATCATGTAAATCCATATAATGAATAACAGTGGAAATGAATAAATCAAGTCAAGAATCTACATTCCGAATATTTCATAAAAACTCCATATCCATTTAAAAATCTCGCATAAAATCATTTGTCCAACACTATCATCAGAGGCTCAGTGTAAAGAAGAGTGAAAAAAACAGTAGTTTCATAAAATATAAGCCCCTCAGGCACAATATCACTCACAATAAAGCCTCTCGGGAAAGCCTCTCAGTCACTCGTGACTCCACTATCAGTATCTCATGCTCACACTAGACACTCGTACTCAGCAAGTACCAGGAAATACACATAACTATTGTGGCATGCAGCCCGATCCAATACACAGACACACATACATACATACATATATATATATATATATATATATATATATATATATATATATATATATGTATGTATGTATATACTATTGGAAAGAAAGGCTATGCTTGTTGTGAATTGATGATTTGATTTTATGTGTTTCTTACTGCTTAGACTTGATTTATTTCTATTACTACTGAGTTGGCGTACNATCCATATAATAGTCGACTATGCTCACTAGGGGTGTACAGTCTCCTGGAGGGGCTCCTTCAGCCCAAGCGCTATATCTGTTGCGGCGTGTAGCCTGATCCAATATGTACATTGCTACGGCGTGCAGCTCGATCCATATATAACATATATTGCTGCGAAGTGCAGCCCGATCCATATATATATAATCTATATTGTTGTGGTGTGCAACCCGACTCATTTATAATCTATATTGATGCGACGTGCAGCCCGACCCACATGTAATATATAACATGTATATTGTTGCGGCGTGCAGCCCGTCCCATAACTATCCTCACATACTCGGTGCTAGGCCTCACTCAGTCATCCTCACAAGCCACTCGGGCTATTCATCTCAACTCACGAGACTCAGCCCAAAATTCTTCTCAGAGTTTCAAAGCAGTGTGATAACAATGAAAATAACAACAAGTGGTAAACATGACTGAGTTCATAGAGGTTCTATCAATATAGTGGTAGAATAGTGTAAAAATTACCCCTGAGGGTCTAAAAGGTCGGCACAAGGCCCCAAACATGGAAAATACCCCTGAGTGTCTAAACAGGTCGGCACAAGGCCCCAGACATGGCTCACGTCTCATAAACAAGTATAAACTTCTGAAATACAGGATGGCATAGGGTTTCAAATCGAATATGTGGCTTAATAGTCGTTACGGGACGTGCCAAGTCACAATCCCTATCGGTGCACGCCCCTACGCTCGTCACCTAGAATGTGCGTCACCTCATTTACCAAAACAATATCAATTACCGGGGTGTCATACCCTCAGGTTTAGAGTTACAATCGTTACTTACCTCAAAACAGCCCAAAAGCTACTCCGTGATGCTCTTGCCCCTCGAATTGGCTCCCAAATTCTCTGAATCTAACCAAAATCAGATTAACATCATCAATATACGCTAACGGAACAAAACCCAATCGAAAGATATAAATTTTAACACAATTCTCGAAATTCGGCCAAATCCGAGCCCCGGGCCCACGTCTCGGAATTCTATAAAATTTACATCACTAGAATCCTCATCCTCCCACGATTATATACATACCAAGAAAATCAAAATCGGATCAAAATTGCCCACTCAAATCACCAAAAGAATTTTCCAAGTTCTCCTCCCATTTTCCCCAACTTTTCTATTTAAATTCCTCAAATTGCATGGTGAATATCAAGAAAAATTCATGAAATTGAACCAAAAATAATTGAAAAACACTTACCACAAGAACCCCACTGAAAATCTCGTCCAAAATCTCCTTCACCCGAGCTCTCTAATGAAAAATAAGTTATGGCCAAGAACCCCTGAATTAGAACTTAAAAATTGTTCTGCCCAGGCCTCTTTCTTCACTGTGATCGCGAACCACTCCACGTGATCGCGAAGAACAACGACTCAGACACTCACGCACCCCTTCAACTCTATGCGATCGCGACCTCCACCATGCGATCGCATATAACAAAAATCCTACCACCCATAGTTAGGCCTACGGGATCGCGTAGAAGGAAACCAGAGACTTACACCAGCAAAAATCTGCCAAGTTTTAAGCCAAGAGTTGGTCCGTTAACCACCCGAAACACACCCGAGGCCCTTGGGACCTCAACCAAACATACCAACATATCCCATAACATGTTTCAAACTTAGTCGAGCCTTCGAAACACCAAAAACAATGCAAAAATACCAAAATCACATCAAATCCAAGCCTATGAACTTTGAAACTTCTAAATTTTCGCTAATGATGCCGAAACCAACCAAAAAAACATCCGATTGATCTGAAATTTTGCACACATATCCAAAATGATATTACGAACCTGCTCGAACTGTCGGAATTCCATTCCAACCCCGATAGCTTATTTTCCAGTGCCGACCGGAAATCGCCAAAAACTAACTTTCGCCAATTCAAGCCTAATTCTACACCGGACATCAAAACTTCATTCTGAACACACTCCTAAGTCCCAAATCACCTAACGAAGCTATATGAGCCATAAAAAATCCACATTCCGAGGTCGTTTACCAATAAGTCAACTCTCAGTTGACTTTCTCAACTATTAAGCTAATTTAAGAGACTAAGTGTCTTAGTTCTCACCACGACCACTCCGAACCCGAACCAACCGAACCAACACAACATAAATAGGCTAAGCAACATATGATAAATCATAAACAGGGGAAACGGGGCTAATCTCATAGAACGACCAGCCGGGTCGTTACAACACTATTTCCCCTTTTGTGATAACGCTTGAATTATCAAATCCAGACCAAGATCATGCCTTTGGTACCACCTTGTCGCTAGCTTGCATTTCATTCACCACCCTTTGTAGAATGATATTTATGAAGCTACCTGGATTAAACAAAACTCGTTTAACGTTAATATCGTGTACAAGTAAAGATATTACCAGCGCATCATTTTAAGGAATTAACAAGTCGTCCGCATCTTCATCATCAAATATTATATTGTCTTCATCCAAAACTTGGAAAACTCGCTTTCCATGAGTGACCATGACTTTTGACGTCTTTTTTGCAGTTGTATATGTCACACCATTGACCTCATATCCCCCACTTATCACATTGACTGTTCACTTTGGAGACGGGGGTTTCAGAGGCTCTTGTCTATTCTTAATATATGATTGCCTACCTTTTGTTACGACCCGGTCGGTCGTTCCGTGAGATTAGCTCCGTTTCCCCTGTTTCAGCTTTTTCATGTGTTAATTAACCTAATTTTGATGTGTTGGGTCGGTTGGTTCGAGTTCGGAGTGGTCGTGGTGAGAATTGAGACACGTAGTCTCTTAAATTGGCATAATAGATGGAAAAGTCAACAGGGAGTTGACTTATTGGTAAACAACCTCGGAACATGGATTTTATGGTTCGGATAGCTTCTTTAGGTGATTTGGGACTTAGGATTGTGTTCTGAATGTGGTTTTGATGTCCGGAGTAGAATTAGGCTTGAATTAGCGAAATTGAGTTTTTGGCGATTTCTGGCCGGAAGTGGAAAATTAGCTATCAGGGTTGGAATGGAATTCTGAAAGTTGGATCAAGTTTTTAGGGTCATATTGGACATGTGTGCAAAGTTTCAGGTCATTCAGACGAGTTCTGATTAGTTTCGGCATCGTAGATGATTTTCGAAAGTTTTAGGATTCTTAGGCTTGAATCATGAGTCGAATTCGTGTTTCGATGTTATTTTGGGTGTTCTGAGGGTTCGACTAAGTTTGGATGATCATTTATGACTTGTTTTTGTTTTTGGTTGGGGTCTCGACGGGCTCGGGATAATTTCAGATAGTCACCGGAAGGATTAAAGTTGGAAAACGCAGCTGAAGAAGCTGTTGGTGCCAGGCTTCTGGTGTGGCCGCACCTGCGTAAGGGTAGCCGCAGGTGCAGGCCAGCATGCGTAGGTGCAAAATTGGTCGGGCTGAAGGAAAGTCATAGGTACGAGACCTGGACCGCACCTGCAAAGCCGCAGGTGCGGGTGATTAACCGCAGGCGCGAGAAATGGGACTTAAGTGAATTTCCGCAGGCGCGCACCTGCGACGCTGCAGGTGCGGAGAAATGACCGCAGGTGCGGTTTCACTGGGCAGAAAGTATAAATACTTGCCTTCGTGAATTTTAGGCATGTTTCATCATATTTTCATACGGGTTGAGGCTTTTGGGAGCAGATTGAAGAGGGATTTCAAGGGGGTTTTCGTGGAGGTAAGTTTCTTGGACCTAAAACTCGATTCTATGTTGGTATTTGACTGATTAAGCATGGAATTAGTGGAATTTAATGGTATAATTTGAGGGGTTAGGGTTTGGAAATTTGAGACTTTGATTTAAGGATATGAGGGGCTATTTTTTGTCGGATTTTGATGTATTTTGTATGTATGAACTCGTGAGAGTGTAAGGATTCTAGTTTTGTGATTTTTATCGGGATCCGAGACATGGGCCCGGGGGTCGGGTTTGGCCAATTTCGAGATTTTTGATGTAAATTGGTTATTTCGAGTGGGCTTTGTTCCTTTGGCATATTTTGATGATGTGAATCTATTCTTGAATAGATTCGAGGTGATTTGAGGCCGAGTCGAGCGGCAAGGGCATCGCGGAATAGATTTTTATCCGGTTTGAGGTAAGTAATGATTGTAAATCTTGTCCTGAGGGTATGAAACCCCGGACTTCGCATTGTATCACTTTTTTGGAGTGGCGCACATGCTAGATGATGAGTGTGTGGCGTGCACGGTTGGGGGATTGTGACTTGGTCCGTCCCGTGGAAACTATTAAGTTGCGTATTTGATTATAAATCATATGTTATTTCATGTTTCAAAGACTATTACTGTGTTTTGGGCGAAATGCTGTATTTGGGCCTCGTGCCAAGTGTTTGGACCCCTTGGGGGATTTTTACTGCTATTCCTCACTGTGTTGACTTATGATTTACACTCAGTCATATTATGTTTAATTGATTTCAAAACTCAGTCTTATTTACACTATTTTGAGATACAAAATGATATTTTGGGTCGAGTATCCCGTTTTACTGATAGCCCGAGTGGCTTTTTGAGAGGTTTCTGACTGAGTGAGGCTGAAGGCCTATGTTGTGAGGACATTATGGGATCGCCGCAGCATGTTAACTGTTTATGATGACTGAGTGAGGCCGAGGGCTTGAGTGATTGATGCCATGATTTGGCTTGTTATAGCGCTTGGGCTGAAGGAGCCCCTCCGGAGTCTGTACACCCCCAGTGAGTGCAGGTACCTACTAAGTGCAAGTGCCGAGTGACGAGTGATTGGGAGGCATGAGTGGTTGTGAGGTTGCCCAAGGGGCTGATTACGAGTGATTGGGAGGCATGAGTGGCTGTGAGGTTGCCCAAGGGGCTGATTACGAGTGACTGTGAGGCATGCTGAGGGACTGATTCTGAGTGATGTTATGCCCAAGGGGCGGTTTATTATTCATGTTTTTGCCCGAGAGGCTACTTATGAATTATATCATTTTTACACTAAACCTTTGGGACATTATTATTGAAACTGTTGAAAATTTCATTTTCAAATGATTTTTCACTTAAATCGGCTTTAAGCGTCATGATTTGACACATCTACAATTTTTGAAAGAAGGACTGTACTTGCTGTGGATTTATGATGTATTGTTATGTGTTTCATATTTCTCAGACCTTATTTACTTTTATTACTTACTGATTTGGCGTACTCATATTACTCCCTGCACCCTGTGTGTAGATCCAGGTGCTAGGGCTGAGCCAGCGGTGTATCTGTCCAGGAGACTTCTCGGAGATTTTGCGAGGTAGCTGCATGCGTCCGCATCCCAGCTCTCTCTCCTTCTTACTATTATAGAGTTCATTTTCCAAAGTTGTATATTTTCTGTAGATGCTCATGACCAGTGACTCCGGGATCTTGGGGTTTTATTTAACATTTGACGTAGTTTTATCTGTTTTAAAAATGATTAAACGAAAGTTTTATGGATTATCAGTTTAGTAATGATATAAATGAAAGACTCTTTACGTTTTGAGTGTTAATTTGGCTGTCCTAGTTCCACGATAGGTGCCATCACGACTAGTTTAGATTTAGGGTCGTGACAAGTTGGTATCAGAGCCTAGGTTACATAGGACTCACCGGTCATGAGCAGGTTTGGTAGAGTCTTGCGGATCGGTACGGAGAAGTCTGTACTTATCTTCGAGAGGCTACAGAACCCTTAGGAAAAATCACACATTCATTAATTCTCGTCGTTCGAATCCATTTCTTCGGCCAAAAGCGTAACTCTTGAACTACCTTTCATGTATCGAATGCGCACATGAGCGCTCGGTACTAGCGGTGCATCGACGACTTATTTTAGCATGTTGATAATGGGCCAGTCTGGAGGCCTTGAGGCCGGATTTTATTTTGTGGCTTGAGTGCTGAGATTTCAAGTGTGGGAGCCGTGCATTTGGGGACTTATATGTCCGTTTGTGTTCTTATTGATGGGATTTGGTGACTAGATGACTACGTGGTGAGTGTGATTTGATGGTTAGATGTGTTCATATTGTTTGATTGTGATTAAAGGATTGGAAATGTGGCAAGAACTATTGAGTGTTTGATTTCTGTCTCGGTTTGGCATATGGCTTCGAGTTGTGAGTGTATTGGAAGACCTCTCATGTTGTTTAGTTGTGGAGTGAAGCAAATCTTTCTGTTGGGTTATGAGTTCCTGGTGATGTCTTTTGGGCTGACCAATGCCCCAGTAGCGTTCATGTATTTGATTAACAGTGTATTCCAGCCGTCATTATACTCTTTCATTATTGTATTCATTGATAGCATCCTGGCGTACTCACGTAGCCAGGAGGAGAATAATCAGCATTTGAGGAGGGTATTATAGAGATTGACGGAGGAGAAGCTTTATGCAAAGTTATCCAATTGTGAATTTTTGGCTCAGTTCCATAGCATTCTTGGGGCACATGGTGTCCAATGACGGTATTCAGGTGGTCAGACGAGTGTGGAGGGAGCTCCAGAAACTCAAGATTGCTTTGACCACAGCTCCAGTGTTAGTTCTTCCATCAGCTTCAGGTTCTTATACCGCATATCTTGATGCCTCGAGGATAGGCACTGGTTGTGTTTTAATGTAGGAGGGTATAGTGATTATGTGATAGCTATGATTTTTGGAAGGGCATAGAGATGATATCAGTTTGAGGCTAAGTAGGCGGGGTTACCTCCCGTGGGGTGTCCTGAGGTTGTGTGATCCTTGGGTGATTTTATAGAAAGTACTCCTTTATCAGTAAATGATATATGTTGTAATTTGAGTGCAGATCGCTTGTGGAAGTTGGCATGACCATCCTATGGTGAATTCGAAATTTGCATACAATTTGGGATATTAGATGGTTTGTGTCATATGAGCTTATGAAGGATTTAGTTGAATCTCACTACAGTACGGTGGCAGTGATAGCGTATGGGCATTGTGAGTTATTATTTGTCTTGATCATTGGCTTTGAGCCAAGTGGGGGAGTCGGATAATGATAAATTGATTGCAGGATTTTTTGTTGTATTGGTTTCGGTTCGAGGTACATTGGTGAATCAGTTATAACCTACAGAGGTGGAGTCTGGGAGTGAATCGAGTAATGGAAATTCTTCGATACAGGTTGTAATGTACTCTATGGGTATATGGGTTTTATGGAATGATTGAGTTGTAATTGTAAAAGGTGTAGTGGGTGCAGTGTATGGAGTTTCTTGTTGCTTCCAGTGTGTGGATTACTTCCTAGTATGTTGGTGTGCCAAATGGGGCCAAGTCGTTCTGTCTGCTTGATTAGTGCAATTGAGATTTGTGTAGAGTGGATGACTCTTGAGAATGGTTCTGACGGATTCAAGGTTATATATAGCAATTGGGGATCTTCAAGGTGTGTTTTTGGCTAGAACTGAGATTTACGTTGGAGGGTGTCAAGACTTGTGACATTTCTACATTATCATGGATCTACATATCAGTATTAGGAAAGTGAAGGTAATGACTTTAGATTCGCAGGAATTCTCTTCAAGGTAAGTATTTTGAATGTGGTACTTTTGGGAATATTTGAGAGAGTATTCTGCGGCTTATGAGCCTTAGACGACACATTTTTATGCTTGGGTCTCGTGTGGTGAGTCTGGGTTGAGAATTGCGTTATTATGGCAAGGAGAAGTATTAATTCGAAGGTAATTCAGAAGGAACTTGGATAAATAGGACAGCTTGGTAGTAGGTTGGATCGGCATGGTAAGGGATATGATTAGTCACCCCATAATTTCGTACGTGAGAGTACATCGTAAGTCAATTTATTTAAGATCAGAAATGAGATCGTCTTTGAAAGTACATAAAGTAAGTTAATCATGTTAACTTGGAGGTTACAAATATTTAAGATCATGAATAACGAGTACCAAGAGGGTTGGAAAGCTTAGAAACTAAACCAATTGAAGAAAATAAGTTTTGTCGAAAATCGACGAGTTTGGAATGTACATGTACTTTAGGGTGAGGCTATGGTTCATTACATGATAAGGAGGTTATGCTATGAGTTATTTTTTTTGTATGATTTTCTTGTGCTACGTTTTGAATTCAAGCGAGTTGTGGAACAAAAGTTGGCAAAGATCATCACGTTACATTTACAAATATGCTAAAAATTAGGTCAAATGTAACTGAGTATTTCTACCAATATACTTGGAATTACGGGATGATCTACCTACCAAATTGAAGATATACGAGTCTAGTTTCCAATGGATTAAATCGTTCATTAATACAATATTTGAGTATATAGATATTTGCATTTTCATGGGACTGCGCATATTGGTAGGTGACAAGTAGGTGCATCACCTACTTGCCAAAAAGAGAGGCCTCGATTAAAAGTTACAAAGTCGGACAAGAGGGGAATTTTAAGGGATTACCAACTAATTTATTTCACCCATATTTCATACCAAGAAAACCAAATTGAATCCCTGCAACTCCTCCCCAAAAATCTCAGACAAACCCTAGGTTATTTTGGGTGTTACGATATGATTCTAGTGCCGAAAAGCCCAGACAGCTTGCTAGTTTCTCTTTCTCCTTCTTGTAGCTGCGTTAGGGGACTGATTTTGGATGAAGAAGGGATATGTTTCTGGGTTATACTCAGTCCAAGGTAAATTTATGCTTCTCCTTCCATTATCTAGTCTTGTACGAATTGTAACTCGATCGTAAAGACTAGACCTAGCGAGTTTCGAACGAGTGGTCTGTTGTTTGTTGTTGCATCGCTGTTGGCTGGTTGTAACCTTATTTTCAAGATGAACTCATGGCTGGTTTATAGAATAATATGCTTAATTATTTATTGTTGGTTGTGTTTCTCAATTTTAAATAAAATATAAGTCGAAACGTATTTTAGTAAACTGATAAATCAATTTGAGTTGCTGAACTTGTAGGGACTGTTTTGTGGGTTGTTTCGTGTTGCTATTGGATTTTCTATTTTTCTTATGTTTTATGGAGTTTTTGAGGATAAAAGGTGTGTATAAACACCACATAATGATGGAATGGTTGTCTGGTCATTCGTCGTTACATTTTTAAGGTTGTTTGACACTACTTGGGTTGTCATTTTATGTATGAAGAGATTAGGGTGTGTGGGCTGTTTTGTGGTATCGGTTTTGTCTGAATCTTCGTGGAAGAAGAAGAAGCGGTTCACCAGCCAATTGTCATGGAGATAACGTTGGAAAATGATGCATACATGTTGTTATTGATTTGTTATTGTTGTTGTTGGTATATGGTATTGGAGGAGGGCCTTGTTACATGGGAGATGCTGCCCAAATTTACGTAAATGAGCTACTAGTTTAAGTTGCCGACTTAACTTTTATTCAACACTGGTTTTGGATCTCCTTATGTTGTGGTAGATTGAGTTGAGTTGTTTGAAGAATTTCTTGGAAGGTATTAAGGACTCAACAGAGTTAAGGTATGTTAAGGCCCTTCCTTCATTCTTTTGGCATGATCTAAAGTGCAACGAACGTAAACGATCCGCTATTTCATAATGAATCTACTCCTAGAAACTAAGGTGGTCCATGTTGTTCTTTCCTTACAAAGTTATTCTAAGAAAGTATGTATGATCCTTGAATCCTAGTGAAGTTCATATTCATGGTATGATGTCCATAATGTTAATAGAAGGTGCAACTACCTTACGTCACTCCAAAAGTTTTAGAGCGTGATTCCATGAGTCCAGCATGTATTATATATAGTATCTGTTTTACTCTATCGAGTCGTGCTATAGTCGGCCGGGTACGGTACCTATTGTGCAACCACTGATCAGTTGGGTTTTACCGAGCTCCACGTGGTCGGGTACGTTCTTACCGAGTCCTCCTTGAGGCCGAGTACGATATGATGATGATGATTCCCACAGAGGCGGATGTTTTTAAAAGATTATGTATATATATGTATCACGAATTTCATGTCACTATCTCCTAGAGGCACTCAGATGCTACAGATTGTATTTCCTATATCTCTCTTTACATTACTGTTCTTATTTATGCTTTTCTATATTACATACTCAGTACTTTATTCGTACTGACATCCCTTTTGCCTGGGGACGCTTTGCTAGTACCCCTGCCTAAAAGACCTTTCGCAAATGTGATCAAACAGTTCGCAAAAGTGAACATTTCAGTCCCCAGTGCACCTCGCAAATGTGAGGTTCGAAAATGCAAATAGTGTCTCGCATTTGCATGACATGCAACATCGGCCCAGCACCAGCAAAACTGAAACTCTTTCAAACCACTCCGAAACGCGTCTGGAACTCACCCCGAGCCCCCTGAACGCCGAAATAACATCCAAAAATAAGAATCAGACGCCAAACATACATAGAATTCACAATGAAACTCATGAATCGCTAAAACTAAAACCAAGTGTCTGATTCATACCAAACCAACTCGGAATGACACAAAACTTGACAGATAATTTCCAAATGGAAAAAGGGACCTATTTTTTTGTCCCGAAACCAAAATTCGAACCCGATATCCATAAAGTCAAACCATAGTCAAACATAAAAAATTTCTAAACCTTCAAATTGCCAACTTTCGGCAAAAAGAGTCAATTCAACCTAGGAACCTCCCAATTCAATTCAGGGCACATGCCTAAGTCCAAAATCACCATACGAACTTGTTGGAACCATCCAAACACTGTTTCGGGGTCGTTTTTAGAAAATTAAAACCTCGATCAACAATTCCAACTTATGCTTCCAACTAAGAACCAATTGTTCCAAATCAATCCAAAACCTCCCCAAAACAAAACCAACCATACCCGCAAGTCATAAAACCACAAACACAATATGAGAAGCTTCAAAAGGGGAAACATGGCTCATATACACAAAATGGCTGGTCGGGTCATTACATTCTCCCCCTCTTAAACAAACGTCTATCCTCGAACGAGTATAGAGACATATTTGAAGTGCAAAAGGTGAGGATAACGGCTCCCACATGTCATGCTTGATCTCCCAGGTTTCCTACTCAACCAATTGACCTCTCCATTGGACCTTCACCAATGTAATGTTCTTCGACTTTAACTTTCGCACCTGCCTATACAAAATAGCCACCGACTCCTCAATATAGTTCAAATCCTTGTCTAATTAACTGAGCTAAATCTAACACATGAAAAAAATCACCATAGTACTTCCAGAGCATAGAAACATGGAACAATGGATGAACTCCTAATAAGCTGAGTGGCAATGTGTGATGGCCCAAAAGGTCCTCTTGTGTAATTTAGTAGAAACTGTGTTCCGAGGCCCCGAAATCCCCCGTTACTCTTACCTCGTTGTGCATGCACAGCCCGAGTACGTAGCCGGGAAGCTTTTACGTGGGAATGTGTTGAACTGTCAAATTTATGATAATTAATGAAATAAAGTTGACTTTGATCAATATTTTTGGTAAACGGACCCAGCCCCGTGATTTGACGGTCCCGGAGGGTCCGTAGGAAAATATGGGACCTGGGTGTATGCTCGGAATTGAATTCCGAGGTCCCAAGCCCGAGAAATGAATTTTTAAAGAAAATTGTTTTTTGAAAATAAGAAAGACTTTTGAAAATGAACTTTGAGGTGAAATCTGCGTTACCGGGCCCGTATTATAGTTCTGGAGCTCGAAACATGTTTAATATATGTTATGTGAGTTATCTGTGAAATTTGGTGTAAAACGGACTTGAAATGACATGGTTCGGATAAAAATTGGAATATTTGGTCTTTCTGAAGTTTTAAGAAAACTCTATGAGTTTTGAGGTTTACTTTATTGTTTTGATGTTATTTTAGTGGTTTAATCAGTCGAATGAGTTCGTAGGATGATTTTGGAAGTCATGTGTATATTTGGTGTCATACCGAGTAGTATAGGTCAGTTCGGCACGTGGTTAGTAAGGTCTAGAAAACTTAAAGTTCCTAAGTTTGGTTCTTGAGGTTTGGGGGTGTGATTCAAGTTTTAGCGTTGTTTTGAGTGTTCCAAAGGCTCGAGAGAGTCTGTAATATGATTTGGGACTCGTTGGTATATTCAGACTAGGGCTCGGATGGGACCAGGATTATTTCGGGCACCTAACGGGGCTAAAAACCAGCAAACAAAGTTGTTGGTGCACCTGCTATGGTATGACCGCAGGTGCGGTTGTCCAGCATCGCAGGTGCGAGACCACAGGTGTGGTCCCAGGCATCGCAGGTGCGATCACCAATGGCCTGGCCAGTTATCGCAGCTGCGGAGCATTTCTCGCAGGTGCGAGACCGCAGATGCGATCTCTACTTCGCAAGTGCGATCCCAGACCCCCTAGCCCAATTCCGCAGGTGCGAGACTCTTCTCGCAAGTGCGAGATCGCAGGTGCGGTCCCCAGAGCCGCAGGTGCGAGATCACTATTCAGGCAGTGAGTTTTAAATACGGGTTTTAAACCCATTTTTTCCATCTTCTTCCTTAGGCGATTTCCTCCATTTTTAAGAGCTTTCAACCAGGTCCTATAAGGTAAGTGAACTCTACCCGTAAATTTGTTTCATGCATGCATCCTAGCCTAATTAACTGCATAAACTAGTGCAAAAATTCAAGAAATTGGGTAGTAACCTAGAACCTGTGATCACTTGAGAATTTTCTGTGAATTGGCCATGAAATCAAGTAAGAATCGTATATTAATGATCCTTAGGCTTTGGGTGAGTGTTCCCTTCGAGAAGTATTGGAATCCGAGCGAGCGGGCCCGGGATCGGATTTGGTATTTTTGGAAGAATGCTAGGAAATGGATAATTAGGCTATGGGATCGATTTATTGAGTCGTTATTGATATACTTAAGTTAATTATGTCTAGATATTGTTGTTCCGGAGTTGAATTCAAAAGGAAAGACGGTGTTAGAGGCTTGATTGCTATTTTTGGACTCGAGGTAAGTGTCTTTCCTAACTTTGGTGAGGGAATAGGTATCGTTTGCTATGTGCTAAGTGTTTATCATGTGCAATGCATAGGTGAGGTGACGAGTACCTATGCATTGTGTGTCAAGCATGTTGAGTCCATTTTTGATGAAATTCTTGTCCTTACTTCCATATCTATTGTATTATGAATTTATATCTACTTGGAAGTTGATTGTTGTTGATAATCCTCGTTGATGAACTTGTGATGTAAAGGTCCTATTGAGGACCCAACTGTAAAGGATATACTTGAAAAGGTTGGTTATAGCTGAGACCCTTGCCGGGCAATTTCTTATGATAATGACTGATATTTTCTCCTTGCCGAGTGATCATGATTTGTGATTCCACTATGCTGCATTCCTTGTCGTTTTGATAATTGCCATTGCATTGGTGAGAAAGAGAGTAAAAGAACGAAGGGTGATGTCGTGCCATATTTTATGTTGTTATGCACGAGGGGACATTCCGTGCCATATTTTATATTGTTATGCACGAGGGGACATTCCGTGCCATATTTTATATTGTTATGCACGAGGGGACATTCCGTGCCATATTTTATATTGTTATGCACGAGGGGACATTCCGTGCCATATTTTATATTGTTATGCACGAGGGGACATTCCGTGCCATATTTTATATTGTTATGCACGAGGGGACATTCCGTGCCATATTTTATATTGTTATGCACGAGGGGACATTCCGTGCCATATGTTATATTGTTATGCACGAGGGGACATTCCGTGCCATATTTTTTATTGTTATGCATGAGGGGACATTTTGTGCCATATTTTATATTGTTATGCACAATGGGACATTCCGTTCCATATGTTACATTGTTATGTACGAGGGGACATGCCGTGCCGTTTCTTTTCACTGTTTAATTTGTGTTGTCAATTCCCGTTGCTATTTTCGGATATTTTAGAC
Source organism: Nicotiana knightiana (assembly GCA_005239525.1). Taxonomy (NCBI): domain Eukaryota; kingdom Viridiplantae; phylum Streptophyta; class Magnoliopsida; order Solanales; family Solanaceae; genus Nicotiana; species Nicotiana knightiana. The sequence goes on from ML398249.1 coordinate 18,518, forward strand.
TGTTTTTTTTGTTTCCGTCATTTCAGTATTTGCTATCTCTTACCCCCAGCATGTTGTTCCCCGTAATTGTATTCTTGTTTAGATTCTACTATACTATTGAACTGCACAGGTACATTTTGTCGTCGTGTCCTAGCCTCGTCACTACTTCGCCGAGGTTAGGATCGGCACTTACTCAGTACATGGGGTCAGTTTTACTGATGCTAGACCTGCATTTCTTTATGTTGTGCAGATTACGCAGCCGGACCCGGTGGACATCACTAGTGGGAGTGTCCTTCAGTTCACCCTAGAGGCTTCAAGGTATACCCGCTGGCTTGGCGTCTCTCCTATCCCTAGTTCTTCATTTCTGTCATGTTTTTCCTCTAGTTTTCAGAGACAGTCATGCATTTCCTTTCAGACTTTGTATTTAGCACTCCTATAGACAGTTCGTGAGTTTGTGACTCCAGGTTTTGGGAAATTATTGCGACGTTGTATTATGTTGTCTTTACTTAGTTTTGAAACTTTATTTATTTCCGCTGTTAAGTTGTGAACTATTTTAGCTTATTCTGTTAATTCGATGTTATCATGTTAGTTTAACTGTACACGTTGTCTTGTCTAGCGGGTTCAACGTTAGACGCCATCACGGCCCGATGGTGGGATTTCGGGGCGTGACACAATGCAAGTCTATAGGCCACCTCACCCACTCTCTCAAGAATCTCAAAAGGGCCAATATATCGACGGCTCAACTTTCCCTTCTTCCCGAACCTCATCACACCCTTCAGGGGTGAAACTATGAGTAAACCCCTCTTACCCACAATGAATTCCACATCACAAGCCCTCCAATTAGCATAACTCTTCTGCCTAGACTGCTCTGTACGAAGCTGATCCTGGATCAACTTCACCTTCTCCAAGGAATCCTGAACCAAATTAGTGCCCAACAACCTAGCCTCCCTAGGCTCAAACTAACCAACTGGAGAACGACATCGCCTCCCATATAAGGCCTCGTACGGAGCCATCTGGATGCTCGACTAGTAGCTGCTGTTGTAGGCAAACTCTACTAGTGGTAGAAACTGATCCCATGAACCCTCGAAATCAATAACACAGGCATGTAGCATCTCCTCCAAAATCTGAATAGTGCGCTCGGACTACCCGTTCGTCTATGGATGAAATGTTTTACTCCGCTCGACCTGTGTGACCAACTCATGCTGCATGGCTCTCCGAAAATGCAACGTGAACTGCATGCCTCGATCCGAGATAGTTGACACTGGCACACCATGAAGGTGAATAATCTCACGAAGGTAAATCCGAGCCAGCTACTCTGAAGAGTAGGTAGTCATGACTAGAATGGATTGTGTAGACTTGGCCAGCATGTCCATAATGACCCACACTGCATCGAATTTCCTCAAGGCCTGTGGATGTCCAACTATAAAATCTATAGTGATGTGCTCCCACTTCCACTCCAGAATATCAAGCCTCTCTGATGCTCGTACTTAACCTGCTGACGGTTCAAACACTGAGCCACATACTTCACAATATCTTTCTTTCTTATTCTCCACCACGCCCGGATGAATGGAACACTGCCAACTATGGGATTCCTCAAGAATCAGCTACTGTAACCCATCAACATTGGACACACAAATCCGGACCTAAAGTCTCAATACCCCATCATCATCAATAGTCACCTCCTTGGCATCGCCGTGCTGCATCGTGTACTTAAGGACAAGCAAGTGGGAATCATCATACTGACGCGCCTTGATGCGCTCAACAAGGAAGATCGTGAAACCGCGCAAGCAAGAACCTGGCTAGGCTCCGAAACATCCAACCTCATGAACCTGTTGGCCAACGCCTGAACATCGAAAGCTAACGGTCACTCCCCAACTGAATAAAAGCAAGACTCCCCATGCTCTTAGTCTTCCTACTCAAAGAATCAGCCACCTTATTGGCCTTCCCCGGATAATAAAGAATGGTAATATCATAGTCCTTTAGTAGATCTAACCACCTCCGTTGCCTCAATTTTAGGTCCTTTTGCTTGAATAGGTGGTGTGGGCTCCTGTGATCCATGAACACCTCACAAGACACTCAGTAGAGATAGTGCCTCCAAATCTTAAGCGTATAAACAATGGCTGCCAACTTAAGCTCGTGCACTGGATAGTTCTTTTCATAGGGCTTCAACTGGCGTGAAGCATAGGCAATCACTCCACCCTCATGCATCAACACACATCCAATGCCAATTCATTAAGCATCATAATGAACTCTACAAGAACCTAATGGTGAAGGCAAAACCAGAACTGAAGTTGTAGTCAAGGCAGTCTTGAGCTTCTGAAAGCTCTCCTCACACTTGTCAGACCACCTGAATGGGGCATCATGCTGAGTCAATCTAGTCAAAAGAGCTACGATCGATATGAAAAACCATCCAGGAAACGACGATAATACTCAGCCAGACCTAGAAAACTTCGGATCTTTGTAGCGGAAGAAGGCCTGAGCCAACTCCGAACTGCCTCAACCTTCTTTGGATCCACCTTAATCCCCTCACTGGATACCATATGGCCAAGAATGCCATTGAATCAAGAAAAACACAGTTGGAGAATTTACATATAGCTTGTTCTCCCTAAAAGTCTGGATCACGATCCTCAAGTGTTTCTCATGATCCTCCCACCTGCTAGAATACACCAGTATATCATCAATGAACATGATGGTGAAGGAATCAAGATATGTATGGAACACGCTATTCATCAAGTGCATAAAAGTTTTTGGGGCATTGGTCATCCCAAAATATATCATCAAAAACTCATAGTGACCATAGAGGGTCCAGAAAGCTATCTTCGAAATATTTGAAGTCCGGATCGTCAACTGATGGTACCCCGACCTCAAACCAATCTTCGAAAATACCCTAGCACCCTGAAGTTGATCGAACAAATCATCAATATGTGGTAGGGGAACATTCTTGATAGTATCCTTGTTCAACTGCATATAGTCAATACACATCCTCATAGAGCCGCCATTTTTCTTCACAAATAGAGCTATGGCACCCCAAGGTCACACACTAGGCCTGATGAAGCCCTTATAAAGCAACTCTTGAAGTTGTTCATTTAATTCCTTCAACTCCACTGGTGACATGTGATATGGTGGAATAGAGATGGGCTAAGTGCCCGACACCAAGTCAATACTAAAATAAAGATCCTAATCAGGTGGTATGCCTGGTAGTGCAATACCAAAAAGAAGTCATATATACAAACAAGAATGCCCCTATAGTACTACCACACAACATAATCAACAAAATCGTCCCCAGGTTGTCACATAACATCCCTACAATACCACTCTTATTTCACCGCATGTGCTAAAATAAAGTAATTTCCCGCCTTGTCTCACCACACGCATATTAACAAATCATCCCACCTTGTATCGTTACATGTGCAAACCCGATATAAACCACCTATCTCGCAATATGTGAAATTTAAACAATGACAATAGCCTGGGAGAAACCTCGTTCCAACACCCGATAATTTGCCCTACATGTTCATATATGCCATAATAACAACAATGCAAAATAACACATCATCATCAAGAAGCATACCTTCATAACTCATCAATAAAATGCAAAAGGATATAATCAATAAAAGTGCAGATGCGGTTCAACATAAAAAACATGATTACAACAAGATCAGATATAGCAACCAAGTTCAAGTACTCATACAAAGGATCACATATGTGCCATAGAGTGCATGTGTCCCAATCAAGGCTCAACACAAGAACAAGTACGAATGTGTGTTCATAACATATGAGTATCTACCTCTGAGTCAATCTTAACATAACTCACAAAATTTATTCATCATGTTCAACATAAGGTACCAATATACTCAACATTTCTCTAGCATGGTTTATTGTGCTCATGTAGTCAATTAACGGAATAATACATAGAATCAAGTAGAACACATAATCAAACAACACATAAAACGGATGCATCTCTATGTCAAATTGGAACAATATATGTAATAACATCATCTGGTGTGGTGGCCTCAGTCCTACCAGGGAAAGCATAATAACGGGTCTGTCCTCCCCCTCTAGGACACCCTCTACCCACGTGTCCCCGATCTCTAGCTGGTTGTGCGGGTGTAGTAGCAATTGGAACGAAAACCATAGCCTGAGTACTCTACTAAGGTATACTCATTTGGATTCTGGGACAATCCCTTACTATGTGACTGACATCCCTACACTCAAAGAAATTTCTCTACTGACGTGAATGTGGAAAATGTCCGTAACGAGTGCTCTGGGACCCATGGATTACTGGAGTACCACGTGAAACCTGAAGTGCAAACTAAACTAGCTGACCAATAAAACATCTACCATGACGCGCCCTACCCCAAAAATAGGGACCAGCCGACCCTCCAGGTCCACGAAGCTTCTTAGCCTCCATATACTCCCTCTCTAGACCGCGGATACGCTTTAACCTCATAACGATATCCACCACCTGATAGAATGGAGTATCAATCTCCAGCTCTCGTGCCATCCTAAATCTGAGATCATAATTGAGTCCCTCAATAAATCTGTGGACTCCCTCTCTAACAGTGGAAACAAAATCAGGTGCATGATGATATAACTTAGCAAACCTCGTAGCATACTCACACACAGTCATAGTACCCCGACGTAACTGCTCGAACTCAGTGCGCAACGTATTCTTGAGTGTCTGTGGAATGAGCTCCCTCAAAACTAGTTCAATAAACTCAGCCCAAGTAAGTGGCATTGCGCCAGCTGGCCTACTCTTCTCATAAGTCTACCACCATCAATATGTCAGCCTTGTCAGCTGGAAAGTAGTATGGCCGACCCCAGTCAACTCTACTATGCCCATGGTGTGCAGAATACGGTGACACTGGTCTAGGAAATCATGTGCATCTTCAGAAGCTGCACCACTAAAAGTAGGAGAATGATACTTCTTGAACCTCTCTAACCTATTATGCTCCACCTCTGACTCCACTGGTCTGGCCTCATGCTGAACCGCAATCACCGGCTACACTGGAATGATTCTCGGAGCCTGACCAACATGAGCCCGCTGCTCTAGAGTACGGGCGGTAGGGGCCTGAGCTCCTCCCCCAGCCTGAGAAGTAGCTAGTGCGGCTAGGATCAATCCCGCCTAAGCCAAGGTACCAACCAAACATGCTCAGGAAGTACGCTAAAGTCTAATAAAGTCCAGGGGTAGCAACAGGCACCTCGGGTCCTTCCCCTAACCGGAGCTACTGGTGGCTCCTCAGTTGCTTCTCTAGCAGGTGCTCTAGCTGTAGCACGTGCCCTTCCTCGGTCTCTACCTTTGCACCGACCTCTAGCAACACCGATCCTAAGGGCAGCATCATCAGTAACTACAGCTCGTGTCCTCACCATCTGTGAGGGAATAGCAAGACAAGGGCTCAAACTCCGAAATGAATAAATCCGCACAATAGGAATAAAAGAAGTGGAATTTCCTAATAGTTATGTAGCCTCTCAAAGATAAGTACAAACATCTCCATACCGATCTACAAGACTACTAAACTTGCTTATGACTCTAACCTATGAACCTAGAGCTCTTATACCAACTTGTCACGACCTAAAATCCCACCTTAAGGATCGTGATGGCACCTAGTCCATAAGACTAGGTAAGCCTATCACATAACGAGATCAACAGATAAATACCAACTTAAAGATGAAGAATTTCCATATCATAATTAAAAGCGGAATACGATGGTCATATATCCCAAAACCCGATAATACAAAGTCATAAACTCTACAGAGAGTACACAAAAATTCGCAAAATACAACATAGTTTTTGAATTACATAAATAGTAGTAAGGAAAACAATAGAAGGTGATTTCGACGCTTGCAAGCAGAACACCAGGTATACCTTGAAGTCTCCACAGCAACTTGGAATGAGCTCACTAACAACCAACACGCTCTGTGGTACCTGGATCTACCCAAAAATGTGTAGAAGCGTAGTATGAGTACACATAGTCGGTATCCAGTAAGTATCAAGACTAACCTCAGTGGAGTAGTAACGAGGTTCAAGTCAATACACTCACTAGTCAAATAACTTGTGCAAAATATCAAAAATTGGCGACAGGAAGAATAAAATAAGGCAATAACTATAATCTCATCAGTACAAGAGATAAAAATTTAGAACAAATAAAAGTCCAATTTCGACAATAAGTCATCAAATAGAATCACACACATATGGAACCTTGTGCTCGCATTATAAATCATCCTCTCACGGAAAAGACTTTGTACCACAATATAATTCACACTCGCACGACAAAGACCTCATGCCACAATGTAAGTCGCACTCGCATGGCAACGACCTTGTACATCAACATAAGTCACACTCGCACGTCAAGGACCTCGTACCATAATATAAGTCACACTCGCACGGCAACGACCTCGTGCCAACACGTATATTGTACCCATGTCACTTACCAATAACATGTGCAAGAGGAATTTATCAAGAATCAAATAAAGTAATGCATGATAAACACTTTCTTTTTACTTCAATTCATTATGTTACCAACAACTCAACATAATATGAGATAACAACTTCACATAGGTAAATCTATCTTGGCAACCAAATAATCAAGTAATGACAGAGACATGGATTAGAATATTGGAAACAACGCAACAAATTACATAAAATACATGACACACACAAAGAAGTCATACGCACAACCAAGCATACCCTTTTTTCACCACCACACAAACATCATCAATAAAGCGCCCCCAGGACATCACATATCATCCACACATAGCCACCTTTATCTCACAGCATATGCAATAGTAAAGTAAATGCATGCCTTATCTCTTCACACGCGTATTAAAAAATCATCCCACCTTGTATCTCCACATGCACAAAACCGATATATATATATATATATATATATATATATATATATCCCACCTTGTCTCTCCGCATGTGCAATATCAATGATAATAATAGTACAGCAGAAACCTCGTGCCAACATCCGACAATCCGCCCGACAAGTCCACATATGCCATAATTATCATAACACAACATGCCAACAATTGTCATGCCATAATTATCATAACACAACATGCCAACAACTGTCATGCCATAATTATCATAACACAACATGCCAACAACTGTCATCATGGCATAAACTTACAATTTATCAACACAATGCATAAGTACAAACAAACAAGAGAAATGTGGATGGGTGTTCAACACATAAGCATGAATTCAGCTAACTCAAACTAGCAACAAGCTCACAAACTCCCAACTAGGACAATTTAGGAAAGTACAATCCTAAAACATAATCTCTAACATGGAACATAAACTCAAGTAGTCATCCAAAGTGAATACACGTAAATTAGAGACCTCTCAATCAAAATAAAGCGATAGAAGCATCCTCGAGTCAAATACGATCATAATTCACACATACAACTGTGTACACACTCGTCACCTTGTGTACACGTCGTCCACACATATCACAAATAAGCAATTAAGCCAAATCCTAAGGTACCCCACACAAGTTCAAGCAAGATACTTACTTCAAAAGCCCTCAATCAATACTCTAAATATTCTTTTCCTTTAAAATTCACCTCCGTTCGAGACTAATCTAGCAAAAAATGACTAATAATATCAAACAATGTAAGAGAATTTAATTTCAATTAATAAAGCTAAGATCTTTATACATTTTTTGAAAAGTCAACTCAAGGCCCGCTCTGTCAAAACCCTAGTCGAAGGGTAGATCTCGACTATCCATAATCTCACGAGTCCATATATGTATTTTGTTTTCATATCCGATTCCAATTCGACTCTCAAATCTAAAATTTTCATTTCTTAAAACATTGTCAAACTTCCCCAAAATTTCTCTTCAAGTCTCATAATTTAGATGTTAAAATTCATAAAATATCATGTTATATAATCAAGATTGAGTCAAAATCACTTTCCCAAGAGTTTGGTATGAAATTCTCCTCCTAAAATCGCCTCCCACCGAGTCTAGGGCTCAAAATGTGATAAAATGTGACTAGGTCTCGAAATCCCAACCTTTTGTTCATCTGCGGATGTCGCAGATGCGACTTGGAGTTCGCAAATGCGACCCTTGGAAATGCGGAGAAGGCATAACAAAAGCGACACCTGAGAAACACTGAGAATGTCGCAAAAGCGACAAACTCTTCGCAAATACGAACAAGGACCCCTTTGCAAAAGTGACTGCCTGCTCACAAATGTGGTCACCCCTTCCTAAATGCCTACCTCAAATGCGATCAAGGAGTTCGCAAATGTGATCAAGGAGTTTGCAAAAGAGAACTCTCTAGCCATCATCCCACCTTGCAAAAGAGATTCTCACCTTGCAAATGCTAGGTCTGCAAATGTGAACAAGATCTCGCATTTGCAAGACCTGCAGCATCAGCCCAACACCTTCAAAACTGAACCCCACTCAAACCACTCAGAAACACATCCAAAACTCATCTGAGCCCCCGGGGCTCCATACCAAACATCCACACAAGTGTAAAAATATCATACAAACTCGCGTGTGAACTCAAAATACCAAAATAATATCCAGACCATGAATCGGATACCAAAATACATGAAAATGAATGAAACTCGAGAATCTCTAAAATCACAACCAAACGTCTAATTCATGCCAAACCAACTCGGAATGACACCAACTTTGCACACAAGTCACAAATGAAAAAACGGACCTATTCCTGGTCCCAAAACCAAAATTCGAACCTGATAGTCATAAAGTCAAACCATGGTCAAACTTAGAAAATTTCTAAACTTCAAAATTGCCAACCTTCGAGAAAAAGAGCCGAGTAAACCTAAGGACCTACGAATCCAATTTCGGACATACACCTAAGTTTAAAATCACCATACATACCTATTAGAACCACCAAAACACCGTTTCGAAATCATTTTTTCAATGTTTCCAACTTAAGCTTCCAAACTAAGAGCCAATTGTTTCAAATCAATCAAAAACCTCCCCCAAAATGAAATTAACCATCCCCGCAAGTCATAAAATCAAAAATATACATATGGAAAGTTTGAAAAGGGGAAACAAGGCTCAAATACATAAAATGATCGATCAGGTCATTATACTTACAAACCTAACAAATGTCACAAATGTGACCCCAAGCCGTTATCGCAAAAGCGGTCAAGTGCTTTGCAAATGCGAAGACTCCCTCACCTGACCCCCTTGTCTCAAATGCAACACTAAACTCGCAAATATGGACCTCCGCAGTTCGAAAATGCGGCCCCAAATCTCGCAAATGCAAAATTTCCCATCTCCCCCGGATTCGCAAATGCAAAAGGATACTCGCAAATGCAAGAACAATAGTACCAGCAACTTGAAGCAAGGATCAAAACACTCCAAAATCATTCCAAAACTCACTTGAGCGGGCCCCACACCAACCATCTACACAAGTACATAAACCCCATACAAACTTGCTCACATGCTCAGATCATAATAATAACATGTTAAACCACGAATCAAATACCAAAACGCGTCGAAAATCACAATGAAACTCGTGAACTTCCAAAATCACAACCAAGCGTCTGATTCCCATCAAACCAACTCGTAATGAGACCAAACTTTGCACACAAGTTCCAAATGACGTAATGAAAATATTCCAACTTCCGAAATAATAATCCGAACCCGTTATTATCAAAGTCAACTCCTTGTTAAATTTGTGAAATTTCTAAACCATCAAATTGCCAACTTTTGCCAAATAGAGCCAAATCAACCTAGGAATCTCCAAATCAAAATCCAAACATACGCCTAAGTCCAAAAATACCATACACACCTGGTGGAATTATCAAAACACGAATTCGAGACTGTTTACACAAAAGTCAAACCTTGGTCATCTCTTCAACTTAAAGCTTCCAAATAGAGAATTACTTTTTGAAATCATTCCCGAACTTCCATAAAATCAAAACCAAGTTGTAATACACCATATGAAGCTACTTAAGACTCCAAACCACTGACAAAATTTCAATACTCAAAACGATCGATTGGATCATTACATTCTCCCTCACTTAAATATACATTCATCCTCGAACGTGCCCAAAGCCATTCTAAAGCCATCAAATCACTGTACAAACTCACCATATACATACCCATTGGTGATCCCAAGTCACCTCAATCCATATAAGCCTATCAACTCAACCAAACTGAAGATTCCTTCTTCAACCTTAGGGGGGTGATTTTTATGGTGTCCAATTTTTGAGTGTTGTCTCAATAGAAGAACCTAGTTCTTCTTGGTGTTCCAACTTCTACTGGTGAAGAATAATAAATGCAGTAAAGTAAAAACACAGAGACTTTTACGTGGAAAACACCTGGCTCAAAAGNCCAATTAGTTCGTTCGAGTATACTTGCCCTGATGGACCTAGTTCAACTGGGTAGGCATTTGTCAATTTTCAAAATTATGCAGTGACTTGGGTCAACAAATTCCCCCTTTTTGATGATGACAAACTATGTGATCAACCCTGTATAAGCTTCAAGCACTTTGTATGGTTTTAAGCCTTTATCATGGAAAGACCAGGTTCATCAGATTATAAATATCACAACTTTTTGAAAATTTGAAAAAGCGCATATCATCCCCCTTTTGGCATCATCGAAAAGTTGCAAAATGATAAAATTAGCAGAGTTGTTAACAATTACTCATGGCCATTGAGGCAAATGCAGGTGCAAAACATGATTAATCATCAAAACAAAACCAATAAATGTAAGCTATCTAAGAAACTGAGACAAGACAATAACAAAATCAGCAGAATTCATTGATTAGAATGCAATTCAAGCACCATACAAAAAAACTAAAGCAGTTGCTACCATGAGCAAAGACAACCAAAAAATAGAAACAGAACAAATCCCGAACTGGGCAATGATGGGGGTTTTTGGTGGCTCTGGAATTCCTAAGGTTGGAAGGGGCAGATGAGGTTGGGGTCTTGGCTTGAGGGAGAGAAAGCATTTGTTGAAGAACACCTTCATTTTCTCATTCTCCTTGGCTAGTTCAGATTTGAGAGCATCCCGCGCAGCTTCAACCTCATGAAGACGAGATTTCAATCGAAGGATCTCCGCATCCTTTATCTCTCCTTCCTGCACCAATGACCTGACTTTGCTATTGACTGGATGCTTCCTAGATGAACCAAGTTCATCCTCAGGAACATTGACAATATAATCACATGTCAGCAAAGTGTTCTTCCCAAAATAATCCTTAACATTAGCCATCTCAGCTTTCTTCACAGGAACCTCGAAGTGGGCAATCACATCTGTCAGAATAAAGCCACAAGGAATAGCATGTGCTTTGGTTCCATTTACAACTCTGTCCAAGAGCTGAATGATGAAAGCTGTCCAGTTAATCTACTTTCCCCTGTACAGGCACTCCATAAGCGTTAAGTCCATGAAACTGGCGATGTGCCTACACTCTTGTCTTGGCAGCAGAAACTTAATCACAAATTCGAAGAATATCTTGTTCTGGGGCTTCATTTCACTTTTGAACACTGGCCTGGGCTCAGGTTCCTCCTCATTTTCAAAAAAGAATCTGGTGATGTTGAGAGCTGAGGCCATTCCATCAAGACGAGGCCATATTTGCCTAGTGTAATCATCATATCCCTCAGCAGGGATATCCATAATCTCTCCCAGCTCCTTTGCATCAAATGTGATCTGAATCCCCTTGACTGTGGAGGTTACCCTGCCATCCTTCACACTTGCATTGTCCATAAACTCCACCAGTTCGTTCCTTGCCAGCCTTCCTTCCAGGTGAAGGACCATGTCCCTCCATCCCTGCACATCCAGCGCATTCATCAAAAAGATCATTCTGAATTCTTCCGGATCTCCCACCACCTTTCCTTTAAGAATAGTACACTTGCCAAACATGGTGATTTTGTCATATTGCTCACCAGAGATTTCCTCTCTCCTCCACTCTATTCTCTTTCTTCTTCTTCTTCTTCAAAAACCTTCACTTTCTTGGCCTTGGACCTGGTCCTTTTAGCAGTGCTTGAGGGTGTGGCAGACACAGAAGCTGACTTCTTTGAAGAAGCCTTAGCCTTCTTGGGCTTGGGTGTCTCAACCACAACTGGAGTCGGCTGCTCCTCATGATGACCAGGTCCATCGTAACATCATCAACAATAACAACCTCAATAGGCTTTCCTACCTTTGCCATTCCCTTGGCAGCTTTCTTTTTCTTGCTCTCTCTCAGAGCCCTTTCTAACTCCTCTTCTCCTTGTCAAACAGCACTTCTTGTAGCACAAACCTTTGGGGCAGGAGCATCAGCAAATATAGAAACTTTTCTTTTCTTTGGTGGAATTGGGGTAGTAGCGTTCTTTGATTTTGAAGTTCTTTTCCTCTTGGGATTGTAGGACTCCCCCAGCTTCCTCAGCATCTCAGCCAATGTCTCCTCGATAGATGAACCAGGTTCATCTGTTGATTTTTGTAGGCTCTCTAAACCTGCTGCTGCTTCCCCAGCAACACTTCCCCCAAAATCTTTGACTTCTTCATTAATCACATGAGCGGGGCCACAAATAGCCAACGTGGCACCGTCCTCCCCATATCCCCTTACAGAACTTCCTTCTCCCTCTCTCTCAAGAATTTTATTTTTCCCCCGTTTTCTTTGCCTATCCGTCATTTCTACATCAACAACTGACCCAACCAACACAAACCTGTTTTCAGTAGTAGCAGTTTCAGATTCAACTTCATGATTACCTTGCTCAGAACTGGATGAACCTGGTGCTTCATCCTCATTAGAGGATTTGAAGGATTCACTTGAAGATTCAGACTCATGAATCTCGCTGGTTTTAAGAACTTCCTCCAAGAATCTTGCACGAGAGCCAGAAGCAACTGATTTTCTGGCCAAAACTTTTACTCTTCGTGCCCTGGGGTTGTATTAGGGTTAGGTGTGGGTTCAGGAGTGGGTTTAAGAATTGGAGGGTTTTGGGGGGATGAAGATTTGTTTGGTGAATGTGAACTGTAAACTGAAGGAGAATTTGAACTGGAAGTTTCTTCCCCATGATCAGGGTTTGTGGAGGAAGATGAACCAGGGGGTGGTGAATACATTGTTATGAGTAATTTTGGAAGAGAAGAGACGATCAGGTTTGGTTTGAGAAGAATAAAGAACTTGGTTCGACTTATGATGTTATGAAGAAGGGAAGTAATGATGGCCCTTTTATAAGATGTGGCTATAAATTATACAACGGGCAGAATATTTAATCAAGTGGGAGTCTAATCGATGTAGGAGTGTCATTGATTAGACGGTTAAGAATCCCCTAAATCTAGGCTAATTAAGTAGCGATGGGACTTCTTGGAATAGGTTCATTTTGGGATAAGTACAAAGAATTTGAAATGAACCAAATATAGATAGAGTCATGCTCA
>ML398252.1:0-22117 GCA_005239525.1 Nicotiana knightiana
GGCTAACGCCTGGCTAACGCCAGGCAGGGGCTGGCGTTTCAGCCCTAACGCCAGGGTAGGGCTGGCGTTTCAGCCCTAACGCCAGGGTAGGACAGGCTGTTTGGCTCTGTCGCCCGGCTCTCGCCCGGGTGCCTCCTTTCGCGTATTTTTAGACGTATTTGCATCATTTTAGCCCCGTTTCCATATTCGCTTCTCCTACACATGAAATAACTCCATTAAGCACATAATAAGTGTAATTTTATCATTAAAGCGCATCAAATGTAAGGTATATCCCATGTTAAACTATGCAATTTAGTCTCGCATCAATTAACAAGAAAATTTCCACAACAAAACTTAGAAATTCCTTTTTAAGTAGAATATTTTTGTTTATAAATATTTCAGTTTTCTGTAAGTTTAGTAAAAGACGAATGGTGATCCCAGCTAGCGCAATAATGACAACAATCTTGATCATAGAAGTACTTGGATATCTTATTGTGAATTATGAGGAATATATATATATATATATATATATATATATATATATATATATAAAGAATGTATAAGTCCCCCAAACTGTATAGTGACCTGGTCCTATAGCAGTTTCCACAAAATTAGCTAATGCAACAGTAAGTAAGTAACATAAGGGATTTTACGTGGCTCAAGGGGGATAAAAAATCATGACCTACACTGGTAGGATTTCAACTTCACTACTGAGCAAGCTTTAGATTACAACCTATTGCAACCTAGGAATTAAACTCGTAATCCCTTGCTAACTTGTAATACACCTATTACAAGCCACTTTGCAATACATCTATTACATAGACTTCAACTCATGACTAACTCCAGTCATGACACAAACACTAAGGGTTTATGGTTTTCAGAGGTTCCTAATTAAAGCTTCTAAATAAGCATAATAGGAATTACAATGAAGAACAAATACAAAGATACAACTCAATTAAGGACATACACAAGACTTGTATGGAACTAGTCTGTAGTAGTGTTGCACTTTGTTCTTGATACACTTGTGACTTCAATGCTCTATGATCAGATCTTGAATGCTTGAGAGATATCACAAGTGTTCAAGTGATGTTTTGTTGTAATGCTTCTTGTTAATACCCTTTGGATAACATCACATGGATGATGTAAACCTTGGTTGATACAAAGCTCTTCCTAATAGGAAGTGACTGCAACACTGTTTCTGCACTGTAGCGTGTACAGTGCAAGGAGTCACTTTCTAACTGTAGAGTTGACTTTGTACTGCTGTCAGGAAAACTCCACGGGATCAGGTCCCTGAGTTGATTCTTTTCTGTCTGAAGTCATACAACTCACATTAGCTTGAGTCCATTGATGATGAATATTCCAAGTGTGCATCAGATCTTTTATCTGGTTCTTGACAAGAAGTTTGTTAGATCATCAAAACATAAATTCAAGATACTTTAAACCCATCAATTTCCCCCTTTTTGATGATGACAAACTTTACCATTTGCAGAGAACAATAAAACAGATAAAATACCAGGAACTCCACAAGTCCCCCCTGACTCTATGCTTCCCCCTTAATCAGATCTCCATGTCATCCCCCTTTTTGGCATCATTAAAAGTACACAAGCAAGCAATCTGCATAAATAAGTCTAGCTTAGTTAACTCATGCCACTTGTGTGCACACAACATGATAGAAAATAGAAGCAAAGAACACATGCATTTAACAGCAAAAGAGATTCTTCATAGATATTTATGAAACATAAGTCTTTGCCATTACAGCAAAGGAAAGTTTGGACTGTTGAAAACAGGAGCAGTACAGGTAAAATCCATCCACAATTCATCAAAACAAAAGAAGGAAACTTGAAACTGATCATTAACACTAGGCACTGGAAGATTTTCCTAGGTAGAAGCAAGAGTGTTGAGAACAAGGTCAATCCGATCATTTGCAGACATTTGCTCTGCGAGCAGTTTCTCTCTCAGGTTCTCAACATGTTGCCTGAGCTCAACACTTTCTTTTGACAGATGAGCAACTTCTTCACTAGATGAACTGGAGAGTCCTGGTGCTGCTATAGCCTGACTTAGCTGAGTCTCGAGAATGGCATACCTTGCCTTCAATTTCCTGATCTCCTCTGTAGCACTATTCTGAGCATTGATCAGTTGGGAGATCGTTGAAGTGCTTCCCATTCCTCCAAACTTTTCAACACATTCACATTCCTCCAATGTAGTTTTTGAGAAGGTTTGTTTCCTGGCCCCATATTGGGATGGCCTAAGGGCACATCAAAGAACTTGAATACACGCGTGAGAAGAAAGCCGTACGGGAGTCCATGGTTCCCATCTTTGAATGCTGTCACTTTCTGCATATGTTCAATCATAATGGCAGGCAAATTGATGGAGTGGAATTTATCCTGTGCTTCCATTAAGTACAGATAAAACGTAGACATGATGGACCTTCTTTCAGCATGAGGGAGCAGAACCTTGTTAACTAACTCGAATAATAGTTGGTACACAAGAAGCAGAGCCTTCTTGTGTACCAGTTCCCCATGCTGGACAAATTTTTCTTTCACAATGGCGCACCTAAAATTTGAGCCACAAGAACCTCTTAAAGATGACAACCCTTCAGAAGGAACCTTGAGAATGTCCCCCAACACAGTAGCATCCAATACAATATCCAACCCATTCACTAAGACACAGATGTGGTCATCTTCAACAGTGAAGAAGTCAGCATAGAAACATTAGACCTCATCCTCATACACCTTGGGCACATCTTCTTTGAACAGATGGCTCCAATACTGAAATTCCACCATCTCAAGAATTTGTCTCATTCCCGCCATTTCTGAAATTTCTGGGTCAAACGTGCGACCCTAATGTACCTTTTGATGTCTCAACCTTTCTTGTCCTAGAATACTTACACTTTTCACCTTCTTTGCAGAACCGGATTCCTCAACAGTTTCCAACTTTCTTTTCCCAAACTCCCAATGGACTTCCCTTTATCACTTGATTCTACCATAATTTCATCATCAGACAAATATTACTCCTCCGTAACTTGCTTAGACTTGACACCACCTTTCAAAGACTTTTTACTTGATTTTTCAACAACTTCCTTTGAAGCACTTTCAACAGATTGTTTCTTTTCCTTGGATCGCTTAATTAAGGAACTTGGTTCCTCCTGAGCATCTTCATCTACCGCTACTACGGGAGTATTTTTGTCACACACAATTTCCCCTTCTTTCATCAGCCTCTTCTTCTTTTTCTTGCTACTTTTTCTGCTTTTCTTTAGGGCAGACTCAAAAGCCTTCTTCTTTTGCAACCTTGTAGTAGGTCGCTTAGAAGAGGGCTCAGGAGTGACCGTTGGCTTTCTGATCTTGAAGAGAGAACTAAGAACCACATCATCCTGATCATCCTCTTCACTAAGTTTTTCAACAGGAGGGATAGACTCCAACGCCTCAACGTCAAAGTGAGGAGAAGGAGCAGGGTTGAAGCTGACCTGGGAAGATAGTTTCTGACCTATTTCTTCAGGAAGGGGATCAGGTTCATCAGTAGGGTTCTTAGTATCTTATTCTGGTGTAGGAGGTTCAAATAGCACCATCATTCCTTCCTCTCCTATGAGTGGAGTTTTTCCCCCCTAAGACTCAGGCAGGGTAGAAGGTCCTTCACTCACCAGTCCCTCAGCAGCAATGGACATTATGTTTTCTGCTGCCTCTTTTTCTTGTGATTCCATGGGAGCCATAATGTCCAGTATAGGAGAGCTTATATACTGATCAATGTATTCCTCATAGGCCCTTTTTTCTTGATGAGATACACGCTCTTTTTCACCCTTGTTCTAGACTGTGAGAGAATCAGGCAATAGAGAAGAAACAACATCGACTTCTGAGGTTTCTGAGTCCTCAACACTTAAGGAAGAAATAGGGTTAGATGGAGTTGTGAGAGAGATGGGTGGTGAAAGGGAATCAGGTTTGGACATATTGGTGTCGCTATAGGCAGATAAGGAGGTTTTTGGTGGTAGTTCGAGAGTGGTAGAAGAGTCGAGGATGTTCTCCTCCACAGTGGGTAAGGGAGCTTGCTCTTCTGCCATGGCGGAGAGGTAGGTTGAAGATTCTAGGAAAATAAAGAGAGAACGAAGGATGGTCACTCAAGGCTAGAGAGTGAAAAGGTTTTATGGAGGGAGGCGATAATTATAAGGGAAAAGAAACGGGTTCTGAAACAGCGGTAGGTTTGTAGGAAAGTGCAACGTTACAGAGGGAAGTGAATGGATTTGAATGAAAAGATGTGATATACATGGTCTGAAAAGGTGGATGACGTGGTAGTTAATTTTGTTTATTTTGAGATATGCATGAGAAAGACACAAGATTACTAACTTGTGGTACAAAAAGCAGGTTCCTGACTGGTCTTTCCAAAATATTTTCAACTCTCTTTTACCGCTTATGCATTATAGTTTCAGCTTATATAATCATCATGCGTGTCTACCTGCAACAGTATAGAAGTGAGTTAGACTTGGCTAGAAAACACTTTAGTTAGATTTACTTGAATGTAACTTTCATAGCCATATGGAAGGGAATCAGGTTCTCAATTAGGCTTGATTAACCCCAATGCCATCCTGTTTCTCTCAAAATGTTCCCTACTCAGAGCTTTGGTGAAAATGTCTGCAATTTGGTCTTCTGTACTTCAGAACTTCATGCAGATGAGCCCCTTATCCACATTGTCTCTGAGAAAATGATGTCTCACATTAATGTGCTTGGTTCTCTTGTGTTGGACCGGGTTCTTTGCCATGTTGAGTGCACTGGTGCTGTCACATAGAAGAGGAACACAATCAATGTACACTCCAAAATCCTCCAATTGTTGTTTGATCTACAGTGGATAAGCATAACAGGAGGCTGCAACAACATATTCTTCTTCAACTGTTGAGAGAGATACTGAATTTTGCTTCCTTGTACCCCATGAGATTAGACATGATCCTAGGAAATGAGCCATTTTAGATGTGCTCTTCCTGTCCACCAAATAACCTGCATAGTCAGCATCAGCATAACCAACAAGATTAAAACTGTCACCTAAAGGATAATACAGAACCAGGTCTTGTGTTCCCTTAAGAAATCTCAGGATCCTTTTAGCAGCCTTTAGGTGAGATTCCTTGGGATTTGATTGAAACCTTACACATAAACCCACACTGAACACAATATCTGTCCTGCTGGCAATAAGGTAGAGTAGAGATCTGATAATGCCTCGATACATTGTTTGATTTACAGGAGATCCAGATTCGTCCCTGTCCAACTTAGAGGCAGTGACAATGGGGGTGTCAATCACCTTTGATGCTTCCATATCAAAACTCTTCAAAAGCTCCTTGATGTATTTTTGCTGACTAATACATATTCCCTTCGTGGATTGGTTCACTTGAAGACCCAAGAAAAAATTCAGCTCGCCCATCATGCTCATTTCAAACTCACTTCCCATGAGTTTTGTGAATTCTTCACACAGTGAGTCAGCTGTTGCCCCAAAGATGATATCATCCACATATACCTGAACGATGAGCAGGTTCCTTCCTCGTTTCTTCAAGAACAGAGTGCTGTCAATTTTTCCTCTTGTAAACCTATTTTCTAAGAGGAACTTAGATAACCTTTCATACTAAGCCCGACGAGCCTGCTTTAACCCATACAGTGCCTTATCTAATTTGAACACATACTCAAGATGTTCATGACATTCAAAACCTGGAGGTTGCTTAACATAAACTTCTTCCTTGAGAAAACCATTCAGAAATGCACTTTTTACATGCATTTGGAACAAAGTGAATTCCATATGAGATGCAAAGGCAATAAGAATTCTAATGGCTTCCATACGAGTAACTGGGGTGAAAGTCTCATCATAGTCAATCCCTTCCTCCTGATTGTAACATTGGACAACCAGCCTTGCCTTGTTCCTTGTTGTGTTTCCGTGCTCATCAAGCTTGTTTCTGAATACCCACTTGGTCCCTATGATGGTTCTATCTGAGGGTCTAGGTACCAGGTGCCATACTTTGTTCCTTTCAAATTGATGCAGCTCCTCTTGCATAACTGTGATCCAGTCTACATCCTTCAAGGCTTATTTAATATTTTTGGGTTCTATTTGGGAGAGGAAGGCTGAAAAGGCAAGAGAATTTCTCGCTTTTGATCTAGTTTGAACTCCTGAATCAAGGGGGGTGATTATATTATCGAGAGGATGGGAGATTTTTTGTTTCCAATTTGGAACCGGAATCTCATTGGTAGAAGAACTGGGTAAACCTGACTAGTTCCCCTGCACTCCTCGTTCTGCTACCTGTGGAGTGCTTTGAACTGCATCAACAACTCTTTCTTCAACTTCAGTGGTGGTGATTGGGGTACCTAGTTCCTCTTGAGATGGAGAGGAGAAGGTTTCATTATCTTCACTTTTTCCTTTACTTGGCTCATCATATCTGCTTTTCCATTTTCCATATCAGTGATCTCTCCTGGAACTAGCAGTGGTTCACTGTCTTGATCATCCTTGTTGACTTTCTCACCAAATGGAAGTGTCTCATTGAATATTACATGAACACTTTCCTCCACACATTGAGTCTTTTTATTGTAAACCTTGTAAGCTTTTCTTTGAGAGGAATATCCCAGAAAAATTCCTTCATCACTTTTGGCGTCAAATTTTCCAAGTTGATCCTTTCCATTGTTAAGAACATAGAATTTGCACCCAAATGTTCTTAGGTGAGTCAGCTTGGGCTTCCTTCCATTGAGCAATTCATAAGGAGTTTTTCTCAAAAAGGATCTGATCATACACCTGTTCACCAAATAGTAGGCAGTATTTATGGCCTCTACCCAGAAATATTTGGCTATCCCACTGTCAATAAGCATTGTTCTAGCCATATCTCCGAGGGTTCTATTTTTCCTCTCTACAAATCCATTTTGCTATGTTCTTGGAGTTGAGAAGCTGTGGGTGATGCCATTTTCACTACAAAACTCATCAAACTTGGCATTATCAAATTCTGTTCCATGGTCAGATCTGATGCAAGCCACTTTCAATTCCATCTTCACTTGGATTTTCTTGACAAAAGCCACGAACACTTCGAATGTCCCATCCTTTGTTCTGAGAAACAGTGTCCAAGTGAACCTTGAGTAGTCATCTACTATCACAAAAATATATATTTTTCCACCCCTGCTTGGCACTCTCATATGGCCACATAGATCCATATGAAGGAGTTCAAGTGGCTTTAATGTGTTGGCATCCTTCTTTGGCTTGAATGAAGATTTCACATGCTTTCCTCTAGCACAGGCATCACACACTTTGTGCTCTTTGAACTTTGAATTTGGCAAGCCGTGAACCAGGTCCTTTTGTATCAGTTTATTCAGAAGAGAGAAGCTTACATGTCCCAACCTTCTGTGCCACAGCTCGGCATCATCATCAACTTCTTTCAGGCAGCTCATATCACCACTTTGTAAGGACTCAAATCAGCAACATAGATGTTCTTGTATATTCTAGCCACAAGTACCACTTCACTAGTTACTAGACTAGTAACTGCGCATTTCATTGACAAGAATTCCACTTTGTTTCCTTTATCACATATTTGAGAAACACTCAAGAGATTGTACTTCAGACCATTAACATAGTACATGTTCTCAATTGAATGTGAGAGAGACTTTCCAATTTTTCCAACACCAAGAATGTACCCCGTTTTCCCATTTCCAAAGGATACATTCCCTCCTTGAAGGGCTTTTAGTGAAAGGAAGTCCATGGTGTTTCCAGTCACGTGCTTAGAGCATCCACTGTCCATGATCCATTGTTGACTGTTTCCTCTAATTGTTCCCTACACAAGGAGATCAAGGGTTAGATTTAGGAGCCCAAACAAGTTTGGGTCCCTTGTAATGAGAAAAGGGATGAATAAGAGCTCTTCTAGTCCATGCAGGTAACATGCGGTTTTTATGAGTGGCACCTGGTCCTTTTTTTAGCAAAAACTTTGTTTTTCTTAAGAGACCGAGCCATGACTTTGCAATTTTCTTTAAGATGACCATTGTTCCCACAGTGGGTGCACAATCAATTATCGGGTACAGTGACATACTTGTTGTGAGGGTTATAAGGAGTTCTTTCCTTTTGGAACCCTATTCCCTGCCTGTTTCCATTGTTGTTAACGTACATGGACGTAACAGCATCAGAGGACCAGGTCCACTTTAGGGACTTCTCAAGATCAATTTTTGCTCTTTCTATATTTGCTTGAAGCTGCCTATTTTTCTCAAGTTCAGTACATAAACTAGTTTTTATAGCATTCAACTCATTTTCAAGCTTAAGATGTGCCTCACTTGCAACTTCCTTTCCTTTCTCAGAATTTCCAGGCCTACATTCTGTTTTGAGTTCCTCTATTGTTTCCTTCAGGTATACAATCACTACTAGGAGATCATCTCTTTCTAGCTCTAAGACATCAACTTTCTCCACTAATTCATTCTTTTCTTTACTAATATCTTCAATGGTTTCTTTTAGGCCAACTACTACTACCATCAAATTGTCTCTTTTATGTTCTACACTAGCAATTTTCTCAATTAGAATCTCCTTTTCATTTTTAGGTCATCTATAGTTTCCTTCAAGTCAACTACACAAACTACCAAGTCATCTCTAGTTTGCTCAGCGTCTCCTAACTCTATGGTCAAGGCATATTTGTCGCTCACAAGACTATGGTAGGCATCAATCAATACATTGGCTAATGACATGAGTTTTTTAGGAGAGTAGGATTTCAGATTTCTCTGAACATCCCTAAAGTTTACCTCATCATTGTTATCATCTTCATTATCGTCTGACTGAGCCATCAAGGCAAATATTGAATCATATTCATTTTCTTCTCTTTCAACTGCCATCATAGAACTATCACCTGCATCATTTTCTTCTTCAGAATCACTGAAGGAGTCTCCCCATGCTGCAAGAGCTTGCTTCACAACATTGTTAGCTGCATTTTTCCTTTTGAAGCGTTTGTCCGGAACCGGGTTCCTCTTGGCTGCTTTATCAGAGTTGTGCTTGAAATGTTCTTGCATCAGGAGAGGGCAGTCCTTAATGAAATGCCCTGGCTTTCCACACTTATGAAAGAGGTCATAATTCTTTGGCTTGCTGAAACTACCTCTTTTTGGTATGCCCCCATTCCTTCTGACCATTTTCTGAAACCTTCTGGTCAAGTAAGCCATGTCACTATCCTCTTCACTCGAGTCATTTCCTTCAGCTTTAAGTACCAGGTTCTTTTCCTTCTTTTGTTATCTTCTTTCAGTGTCCTTCTTCTTCTTTTTCTTCTTCTTCTTCTTCATTTCATAGGTTTTCAGATTCCCAATTAGCTCATCTATGGTCAGCAGCTGCAGATCCTTTGCTTCGGTAATGGAATTCACTTTACTCTCCCAGGAGCTGGGCAAGATGCTAAGAATTTTCCTCACGAGCTTGTTCCTTGGGATAATTTCACCAAGCAAGTGTAGCTCGTTTATGATGGAAGTGAATATTGTGTTCATATCTTGAATGGATTCATCATCCTTCATTGTAAAAAGCTCATACTCGGTGGTGAGCATGTCAATCTTGGATTGCTTTACTTGAGTGGCTCCTTCATCTATTTTTTGTAGAGCTTCTCATATCTCCTTGGCAGATTGACAGCTTGAGATCCTATTATATTCATCAGGTCCTATGTTGCACACCAAAATCTTTTTGGCGCGAAAGTTTTTCTCTGCAGCTTTCCTGTCGGCGTCATTGTACTCTTTCCTGGTTTTTGGCACCGTTACAACTGGTTTTCCTACCTTCTTTGTTGGGACGTATAGACCATCTCAAATAACATCCCATAATTCGAAGTCTTCTACCATTATGAAGTCATGCATTCGAGTTTTCCACCAGCCATAATATTGGCCATTGAATCTTGGGGGCATGTAGTCCTTCCTCGAAGTTTAGTGGAGCAGCCATAGTGAGGATCCTCTCTAGGTGTTAACCTTTTAGAAATAACCCGCTCTGATACCAATTGATAGAATATATGAGTCCACCAAACTGTATAGTGACCTGGTCCTATAGCAGTTTCCACAGAACTAGCTAATGCAACAGTAAGTAAATAACACAAGGGATTTTACGTGGAAAAATCCCTGCTCAAGGGGGATCAAAAACCACGACCTACACTGGTAGGATTTCAACTTCACTACTGAGCAAGCTTTAGATTACAACCTATTGCAACCTAGGAATTAAACTCTTAATCCCTTGTTAACTTGTAATACACCTATTACAAGCTACTTTGCAATACACCTATTACAAAGACTTCAACTCATGACTAACTCCAGTCACGACATAAACACTAAGGGTTTATGGTTTTCGGAGGTTCCTAATTAAAGCTTCTAAATAAGCATAATATGAATTACAATGAATAAAAAATACAAAGATACAACTCAACTAAGGACATACACAAGACTTGTTATGGAACTGGTCCGTAGTAGTGTTGCACTTTGTTCTTAATACACTTGTGACTTCAATGCTCTATGATCAGATCTTGAATGCTTGAGAGATATCACAAGTGTTCAAGTGATGTTTTGTTGTAATTCTTCTTGTTAATACCCTTTGGATGAAATCACATGGATGATGTAAACCTTGGTTGATACAAAGACCTTCCCAATGGGAAGTGACTGTTGTAGTGTTTCTACACTATAGCGTGTATAGTGCAGGCAGTCACTTTCCAGTTGTAGAATTGACTTCGTATTGCTGTCAGGAAAACTCCAAGGGATCAGGTTCCTAAATTGATTCTTTTCTGTATGAAGTCATACAGTTCACATTAGCTTGAGTCCGTTGATGGATGAATATACCAAGTGTGCATCAGGTCTTTTATCTGGTTCTTGACAAGAAGTTTGTTAGATCTTCAAAACATAAATCTAAGATAGTTTAAATCCATCATATATATATATATATATATATATATATATATATATATATATATATATATAGAGAGAGAGAGAGAGAGAGAGAGACCCACTCAGAAAAAGCTTATGTTAGGGAAACACTAAAATGTAACTTCGATAGGATGCAGATATCATAGCCCGCCGCTGAGATGTCCAGCAGATTCCTGGGCCTTGACGAATGACCGGTCACCTTTTACGTTAGAAGGGCAAAAGGCCCGTGGTGTAGGAGGATGAACCAATGTGAGTTAGTGTAAGCTTCGTTGCTCGAACACGATTGGTTCTGACCACACATAATATAAATAAACTTTTATTAAGATTTTTTAAATAAAATAAATGGAAAAAATAATTCTTTTAGTAGTTTGGGAATGAAGATGTTGTCTTATAGCTCATAAAGAAATTGAGAAGTGATAGTGTAAAGTCTATATATGACTAATATTGATTTAATATTTCACAATAAATAGTTAAATTTATGAAGAAAGTTGTCATTTGTTGGACTAATTAGAGAAAACTTAATGACGTTTCATTTACAATTAGTTTTGTCTAAAGTTGGATATGTTTTCTATTAGAATTAGGACATAAATAAATGATAATATTTTGATTGGTCTACAAAGCAAAGTGCAATCTTTTAAACCTTAAATTTTCTTTTTCTCCAAAAAAGGAAATATTTTTTTGTCACGACCCAAAATCTAACCTGTCATGATGGCGTCTATCGTAGAACGAGGAAAGCCTAAATACAACACTTCCAATATAGTAAAATACCTTTTAAAAATAACAGCGGAAAGATTTAACATTTAAATAAGAATCCTTTTCGAAAACAGAATTTATCCAAAACACAATACAATCGTCCCAAAAGTCGGGGCGTCACTGAGTACATGAGCCTCTAATAACCGGATCATAATCCACAACAGTGTCTAGAGGAATAAACTAAAATACAAATAAACTAAGGAAGGAAAATCAAGTTCCGCGAACGCCATGCAGCTACCTCGATAGTCCCAGACTCCAATGCCTAAATCACCAGTAGCCACCGTGACCAGAAATGCCTGGATCTGCACACAAGGTGCAGGGAGTAACGTAAGTACACCAACTCAGTAAGTAACAAGTCCAAACTGTAGACTGAAGATAGTGACGAACTCAATCGGTGAAAATAAGATAAAACTAATTGTGCAGAAAGGTAGACATGCTCTTAAATCAATTAGGCAATCAATAACCGCAAAAAAATAAAGCAGATTCGTACAGTGTAATGAATATGACTCTACTGTCACTACAATGCCAATGCATATACTGTAAGTGATGCACCATGCAGTCAGCCTCAAATGCTCAGACAGCTCAGGGAAGATCCATCCCGGAATATATACACGACGTTGACCATAGGTCACCCAGTACCAAGGAAAAAGGGCCAATCCAGCCCCGTGGAGAAGATCCATCTCCAGGTAACAAGTACTTCGGACAAGATACATGTCCAGGGAAGATCCATCCCTCATTAATATCAACCCCGCTCACTAGGGGTGTGTTACAGACTCCGGAGGGTCTCCTACAGCCCAAGCGCTATCATAACATCAATATATCTGCTACGACGTTCAGCCCAATCCCATAACTGTCACTCACAATCAGATCTCGGCCTCACTCAGCCATCAACCTCTCCAGTCTCACTCATGGGCTCAAAAGTATCATGAACTAGCCCAACACGGTAATATAATGATGTAATAGATAACAACTGAGACTGGTATATGACGTGAAATGCATGTCTGTGACTGAGTACGAAGTATCAGTAAAAGCAGAAAAGTGACAGCAAGAAACCGGCCACTATGGGTCTCAACGGTACCAGCATAAAGCCTGAGCATGATATCTAGCATGATTGAAAGCTCAATTACGTGATCACATAATAAGAACACAGATATCATCAAGATATTATCACTATACAGCGCCACAGAATCAACCAGGTCGCAATTCTCACGGTGCACCTGCACGCCCTTTACTTGGCATGCGTCACCTCAATACCAATCATATAATATATATTCTGGGGTTTCGAACCCTCAGGTCCAAGTTTAAAAGCGTTACTTACCTCAACTAGAGCAAATCTCTACTCCAAGATGCCTTTGCCTCTCAAATCGGCCTCCAAACGTCCCGAATCTAGCCATAACCAATACGAGGTGGTCAATATAGGCTAAAGGAGTAATTTCACAAAGAAAACATAAAATTCTACCCAAAAATCCAAAATCTGCCCGAACCCGGCCCCCGGGCCTATGTCTCGAAATCCGAAAAAAGTTACAAAACTCGAAAGTCCATCCACTCACGAGCCTAACCATATCAAAATTACTCAAATCCGATAACAAAATCCTATTCAAAACCTCAAAATTCTAACTCAAGAGTTCTTCCTCTTTTTTCTCAATTTCTTACCCCAAATCACAAATCAAATGATGGAATTAAAGACATAATCATGGAATTTAACCAAAACCAAGTAGAAATCACTTACCCCGACCAACTCCACTAAAATTCCCTCAAAAATCACCCAATTCCGTGTTCTCTAGCTCAAAATATGAAAATGGTTTCAAACCCTCGTTTTTTTGAAATTAATACTGTCTGCCCAAATTTCCTTCTTCGCGAATGCGGCCGTCTTCTCGCGTTCGCGTAGGCCAACTTAGACTGCCTCCCAATTATCTCTTCGCGAACACGGCCAATGCTTCGCGAACGCGGAGCTATACAAGCTCAACTCATCGCGAACGCGGCCCTTACCTCGCGAACGCGTAGACCAAGACCTGGGGTCCCCAGCTACCTCACCTCCCTTCGCGAATGCGACACCACTCACGCATTGGAGATGCACACGCAGATCACACTTTCACGTTCGCGTTCGCTTTTGCGTTCGCGTTCGCGTTCGCGTCCTCTCCTTCGCGAACGCGTAGAACAAATCCTCTCAGCTCACATTAACCCTTCGCGAACGCGTAAGAAGAAACCAGAAAGTGCACACTAGCAAATATCAGTTATCATTTAAAGGCCAATAACTTCCGCTAACCACCCGAGGCCCTCGGGACCTCAACCAAACCTACCAACAAGTCCCAAAACATCATACGAACTTAGTCGAACCCTCAAATCACCTCAAACAACATCAAAAACACGAATTATACACGGATTCAAGTTTAATGAACTTTAAGTTTCCAAATTCTACAAACAACGCCGAAACCTATCAAACCACGTCCGATTGACCTCAAATTTTACACACACGTCAAAAATGACACCACGAACCAGTTCCAACTTTTGGAAATCCAATACGACCCCGATATCAAAATTTTCACTGCCGGTCAAAATCGCTAAAATTCCAACTTTCGTCAATTCAAGCCTAATTCTACTACGGACCTCAAAATCACATTCCGGACATGCTCCTAAGTCCAAAATCACCTAATGGAGCTAACGGAACCATAAAATTTCAGATCCGAGGTCATTTACACAAGTCGACATCCGGTCGACTTTTCCAACTTAAGCTTCCAATTAAGAGCCTAAGTGTCTCAATTCGCTCCGAAAATACTCCGGACTCGAGCCAACCAATCCACTAAGATATAATACAGTTGTAAAGCATAAAAGAAGTAGAAATAGGGGAAACAGGGTTATTACTCTCGGAACGACCAGGCGGGTCGTTACATTATTTTTTGGAATCATAACATGCATGAGTCCTACATATTAGGACTAACTACATATAATTTCAAATAAGGAAAGATATAATATGTAAAATTTTAATTGATTTCAAAATCCTAAATTTTTGGAAAATAATTAAATGACTATTTTATTTAGTGTGAGTTCTATTTTTTTAAAGGTAAAAAAATGGACGACATTTCGCTAAGGGCTTTCGTGATTTTAATATAGTATAGATTACTAAATCATAGTTAATTAATATAAAATTTCACCTCTTTTATCAATAATCTTGATAAATTGGAGTAGTATTACTCTTTGTATATTGATATATGATTTTTTCTTTTTCAATATATTCATCGTGATTGAGAACTTCTTTGTGGAACTATTTGCCCTTATTGAGTTTAATATTCTTCATTTTCACGACTTATACTATAATTTTATAATTCAAACATAATTTCAGATAAAATATTTATATAACTTTCTACAAACTTTTTACGCATTTAGACAAGGTACACGTGCAACGCACGTACTATTGATTAGTTAAAGAAAAAAGGAAGCGAGAGAAAAGACGACAAACAGTTGTATTGAGAGACTGTTATCTTTATTATTGTGAAATAGTATACGTACCCGCGCGATACACGGATCATTACAAGTAAAAACAGTGCGGTCAGAGATAATAGAAATCGATGTATATTACAGACTAAATTTAAATAAACCTAAAATAAATAGATGAACTTTCTTCTTATGTACTCATGTAATGGTCAAGGATAAAACTTGTCTCAAATTTAAAACAAAATCAATACAAATAATAAAAAAAGAGCATTCCTATATTTCCCATAAAGGGTCTCAATCCAAAAGCAGCTCAACCTTACTAAGACCATAAAAGGGTAAAAATAGGTCGTTAAGCACGATAGGTACATGACTAAGAGGGTGCAACAATAAAAAAGGACATCACATTTGGTTTAAATCTAATTTCAGTTCCAGTTTCAAACGAAGCTTCATCAAGTTGCCCCAACTCGAACAAAATTCAATTTTAAGCATCTCCAACACAAATCACATAGTTTTTTTAATCTTGATCACCTTCCATTCTTCAAAGTAGTCCTGGATGTAGCAAATAGAACTTGTGCAATGACAAATATGATGACCGAAAAATAGCTTGAAAAAATCATCCCTGAAAGTATGCATGAGATCCAAAATAGGGTATTCCCATTTTCTTAATTAAGAAATCAAATGATAATCAACAAAAATAAATTGCATAAATTCTCGACTTTTCTTGTGGGCAAATCATCGACCAAGTGTTGAGAGAATCAATAAAACAGTAGCTCAACTCCATCATCCTCTTATTGCACTCGAACTTGTCATGCTAGTCTCACTTAATGACAATCTCTCAACAGAATAGCATCAAGTACTACTAATACCACACAATGAAAAATAGTCAGTAGAGAAAATATGTATAAATAATGAAACCTACCAAAAAAAAAAAGTGTAACTACAAAAATATATTCCCAACTACTTTCTTAAAGAAAAATAAGCTCTACCCCTACCGATTATTTTTCGTCATCCTCGAAAAAGCACTTTCTCTAAATATGAAAATTATAAGACACTAAAACTAAGTAAAGTATAAGCAAAAAATAAATAAATGAATTTTTTTTTGCCTCATTCGTCATATTTTCCAAAATTATCCAAAGCTTAAAAGTACTGCACTTACTATCACAATTGAACACTATCGAAGCTTAAATTTTTGGCTTAGCAAAATGAATGTGATTCATATATAAAAACATCGACATTAATAGGAGCAAAACTTTTGGAGCTCAGATAAGTCCAAATATATTTTTGACACTTTCCTTCTAGCACAAGATTCATATCCTTCTAACAAAGGTTTTAAAGTTACAGTACTAACAAAAAAATTCATCGTTTATTTTAACATTTAATTGTATAAAGCTGAAAGCTAGGCTTATAATCATAAACTCCAAATTGCATTGGTTAAACAAAACATTTTCCTAAAGGTTGCAAGCATCATGATGAGTATAAAGTATATTTACTCTCTTCAAATAAATATTAATTAGAAGAAGTAATTTTTATAAATATATATAATATATAAGTTATGAATTTAAAAATCAACACTCAGGGTGTCTAAACATGAATAAATAGGCTTGCACCGATACTTCATAGTGAAGCATAATAACCTCTTTTTTTTGTAGCTAAAAATAAATTTCAATCTTATAGGCATGATATATAAACATTAGTAGAATCGTTTCTTCCGCAACAATACTTCTGCAGAATACTTACTTTACATCACAATAGCCAATCCTAAAAAAATACAATAGCTTTTAGACTGTGTGTTATTGACTATGAATTTGATTTCTAAACAGCAAAAGGAATGTCTAAACACATGTATATCCAACCTACAATTTCAAGCTTCTTGTTTTAATTTAGTCATGATTCTTCTTTTTTAAGAAGCAACATGATTTCTGCTATGTGAATGGGGTACCTAGTTCCTAATTCTTTTTTTATACACATAAGGAGAAAAACATTTAAGGCATGATAAAAAAATATACCTTAAATATGAGAATGATACTTGTATTCACTCTACTCTGAAGGAGAGGCTGATTAGTCAGCATTCGAGGGCCATGAGGCAGTTTACTTTCCATTGTGGTACAAGAGAAATTTCTGCAAAAAAGATGTGTAATTAAAAAATCTTGCTTGTTGATTAAACTACAAATTACAAATGTTTCTTTGTCAGATATCTCATAAGTCGATGAGTCAAAAAAGTCTGAATGGCTCCACAATATTCAGTCAAATCATATGAGGCACCCCATAATTCAAAGTTTCTCATTTGGCATGTGATGCTATGCTGGTACCCAACTAAAACAAATAGGTAAACAGACAAAGATAGTTTATATATATATATATATAATAGCAAACAAAGATAGATAGTTTAAAAATTATTTTAAGTTGCAGGTCTGAATTTTTTGAATCCTCTGTTAATATGCTTGGCTCCAGCACTGCTACAATACGTATCCTAAAACCAATTTCTCACTAAACTAAAATTCATCACCTTTTATAACCTATCGCAAATATGAAAGATCTACATATAATAACTTCATCAAACAAACACATTGCTAGGGCAACAATCATCACAATTTCAATTAGAAAAAAACAGCCCACAAAATAAACATTTTCTATATATATTCATTTTTTAGCCAATCTAGAGGCGATCTGACATAAAAAGTTAATTGTTTTGGGAGTCAGAATATCTATATATTTTACAGTCTCAGGTCAAAATTACGCTTCATGAGGGCCGCCAACTTAATGTAGTTTTTCTCAAGAAGTGTTTTCCGTCCCTCCACAACTATGTTTGTGACCTCTTCCATGGTTGATCTTATGAATTCATAACCTTCTAACCATCTCTGTCGAACTGTATTACGTAAGAAATAAGTATCATCTAGTATTTTGAAACTACTGTCATAAAAGTAAATCTTTGTGACAAAGGGCCGAAGCTAATCCGGACAGTAATGTTTCCTTGAAAACCTGCTACACTCCTTATCTCTTCAAAGCAATGATCATTTTCTTGAGAAATATGCGCAGAAGGGTTGGTGGTTAGGAGAGATCATGGGATGTATCACGACCAAATTTAAAGTTGATGGGTATCAAGTTTCTATGTCAACTTCTTGAGTCTGAGTATTTGCAGATGGTTACCGAATATAATAGAAGTGGATGTCGTGAGTTAGAGAGTTGATCGACAGTTTTAGGTTTTGCTTTTCTGGGGAAAGTGATATCTAAATATGCAATTCATAAATAATAATCTAAAATCAATTTTCTTTTTCAAACTTAAAGAGAGAAAAAAATGTATCCTCTAATTATGCCATGTAAAATCAATTATTTTTTAAAAAAATTTAAAAACTTGTCCTTTATTATGCCATGTAAAATCGGTTTTTTAAAAAAATATTAAAACTTCTGAAATTTTGAATTCTGAAAAAAAAAAAAAAAGCGTTCTTTACATTTTGTTAAATAAATCTAAAATTTGAAATTCCAACAAAGTTGGAGAATTGTCCAAAAAAGTTACATGTGTCAATTTAATGTTATACAATTTGTCATCATAATCTTTCTTTGCCTCTCCTATTTTATATACATATACATATATATATATATATATANGTTCAGAATCAGATGAGTGCAAATGGGCAGGAAGAAAAGCTGAATATAATACTGACCCCATTGATATCTACAACATCGAATGCTACTCCCACCAGGATTTTTGTATCCTCCCAACAAACTATCATATGCTAAAAAAATAATAGATTTCATACTCAACCATGTCCCACCAGGATTTATGTATACTCCTTAAAACTGATGCAATTTTCGGTCATATAAAAGTGCCTTAAGTACGCTACTTCCACCAAGATTTCTGATAAGTTTTTCTAAGCAGTATGCAATTAAACTGAAGTTATCCTAAATAATGGATATCAAAAACCAGAATGCTATATAGAGAATTTTAAAACTATAAGAAAGTCTAATATGTTACCTTAGAATTCTGTAAAACCAATTCAATTGAATATGGCATTTCCGGCTTAAAGCGATCCAGTATACCCACATTCGAACGACTCTAACTTTGAGATTCCATTGCATCGAGTTGTCTGAAATTTGTTTGATATCATAAATTTGTGTGGCCATATTTGCAAAGTAATTTAAGCAGACTGGTACACTAAGTAGATAAAATATGAGGTTGAAAAGGTTTTGAAAATATAAAGCACATAAATCCGGTATATATAGATGTGTAGATAAAATATGGATTTTTGCGTTGGAAGCCCACGTTTGGGAGCACATCAGTCGTGGGATAATGGAGAGTGTTTTGCCTTTGATGAAATAACTTCACGTTTGATGAGATGCACTAGAATTACTCGTCCTTTTTTTTGACTTTTTTATGTATAAAAGAAACCAATTGAACATTTTAGGTGATAGTTGTTGAGTGAAATAGGGGCAACTAAGAAAGTGGGAGGTTTTTTTTTTAAATATGAGCCACCACAAATAAGGGCAAGGATATTCAGGAAAGCAAAAACGTGGGTATTGGAAACCACCATAAATCGTGGGAGTATTAGACACCATAAATCGTGGGACTATTGGAATGTAAAAATCGTGGAGGATTGGAGAATTTTTTTTGCTGAATTGTAGTTTGAAGACAAAAACTCCAACTATCTTGGAGAGTTGTCCAAATTTTATATATGTGTTAGCATTGTGGGTATTCCACTTGTCAGCCTAACATTGTTTTGCATTTGTTATTCTATATAGCTACATATGAAGATTGGTCCACGTTTTTTGGGCAATTTTTTTTTTTGAACAAACATGAAAATTCAACTTTATATATATATATATATATATATATATATATATATATAAAGTTGAATTTTCATGTTTGTTCAAAAAAAAAAATTGCCCAAAAAACGTGGACCAATCTTCATATGTAGCTATATAGAATAACAAATGCAAAACAATGTTAGGCTGACAAGTGGAATACCCACAATGCTAACACATATATAAAATTTGGACAACTCTCCAAGATAGTTGGAGTTTTTGTCTTCAAACTACAATTCAGCAAAAAAAATTCTCCAATCCTCCACGATTTTTACATTCCAATAGTCCCACGATTTATGGTGTCTAATACTCCCACGATTTATGGTGGTTTCCAATACCCACGTTTTTGCTTTCCTGAATATCCTTGCCCTTATTTGTGGTGGCTCATATTTAAAAAAAAAACCTCCCACTTTCTTAGTTGCCCCTATTTCACTCAACAACTATCACCTAAAATGTTCAATTGGTTTCTTTTATACATAAAAAAGTCAAAAAAAAGGACGAGTAATTCTAGTGCATCTCATCAAACGTGAAGTTATTTCATCAAAGGCAAAACACTCTCCATTATCCCACGACTGATGTGCTCCCAAACGTGGGCTTCCAACGCAAAAATCCATATTTTATCTACACATCTATATATACCGGATTTATGTGCTTTATATTTTCAAAACCTTTTCAACCTCATATTTTATCTACTTAGTGTACCAGTCTGCTTAAATTACTTTGCAAATATGGCCACACAAATTTATGATATCAAACAAATTTCAGACAACTCGATGCAATGGAATCTCAAAGTTAGAGTCGTTCGAATGTGGGTATACTGGATCGCTTTAAGCCGGAAATGCCATATTCAATTGAATTGGTTTTACAGAATTCTAAGGTAACATATTAGACTTTCTTATAGTTTTAAAATTCTCTATATAGCATTCTGGTTTTTGATATCCATTATTTAGGATAACTTCAGTTTAATTGCATACTGCTTAGAAAAACTTATCAGAAATCTTGGTGGAAGTAGCGTACTTAAGGCACTTTTATATGACCGAAAATTGCATCAGTTTTAAGGAGTATACATAAATCCTGGTGGGACATGGTTGAGTATGAAATCTATTATTTTTTTAGCATATGATAGTTTGTTGGGAGGATACAAAAATCCTGGTGGGAGTAGCATTCGATGTTGTAGATATCAATGGGGTCAGTATTATATTCAGCTTTTCTTCCTGCCCATTTGCACTCATCTGATTCTGAACTCTATGTGAACTTGCATTGTTTCTGGATTTGAGCTTCAAGTTCATCAGAAACCAGTGCATGACTTGCAAAATATTCATACATTCCTCTCGTATTCGTCTCATCATTCACTTTCAAAATATGGTAAACTGGGCCCGGTCAGTAGTAGTCTGAGTTTCCCGGACTATAAAGTTACAATAGGCTTGGTCAGAGTTGAAAGGAATACAAATGAGAACGATTCAAGTTAAACAACACGTCACAAAAATCCAACCAAAACCAGTTTGCAAGGTATACTCATGATAGAAGAGAAATAACACCCTACTGACAGCAAGTTGAAAATTTTCCTTCAGGAACTAATACATAATTTGAATCAAGTTAAACCAAATGAATAAATTAGAAACTTTCCACCTCCTATTTAATCAATTATTTAATGAGGCAATAGTCAATAGTTGTGGAAGTCGAGAAATATTTTTTCAAAATACATCATGTTGACACTACAACATTTTGTGAACAAATGATAACTAACTTTGTATTGTCAGTACCTAAATATTCATAATTTGGACTATTCATACTTTACTACTTCTCTATATTTAGGATAACTTTAGGCAGCGATCTCCGTTATATATGAGCTTATAATTGTTGGTTTCATAATTGTGCGATAATAATGAAGTTGATTTTGTAGGGTGATCGTATACATGCTTCAATCGAAAAGTATGTTGTTAAGTTCTTTAGGAACAAGATACATGAACTTCGCTTATATCGTATGAACTACTTTGTCGTCGGACCAAATAATCTGAAGTTGAGGACTACGACACACAACCTGAGGTTGACATTTACTGAGGCTGACATTTACTCAAAAGACATTTTTTGAGGAAACAAATGATCCTTCATTTCATATGAACATCTTTAACTTGCGCTCTTTTGACCAACTAACAAATCAATATGATGTCGATGAGACAGAATTACTCGGTAATTCTTATTTTCATTTTTAATGAACTATTGGTCTTTGAACATACAATGTGACTAACTTATATATATATATATATATATATATATATATATATATATATATATATATATATATA